>LR812527.1:242500-360000 GCA_903798195.1 Danio kyathit
AATCGCCGTGACGCAGCTTCAAACATTCACTTACAACCGGAAGAACGAATTTGCTCAAAATAACGCAAAAACAAGCAGTTTTGACTCGTTAGTGAGATATATGTGTCCTGATAGTGTTTATAGCAGCGTGAGACACAGATATGACTGACTACAGCTCAACACATGTGCCATGTCAAAATAAAAGCAAACATTCCAAAGGGTTCTTTGTCGATTTTACAGCTTAATTTGAACAATATTAATAATATTGAATAGAATAAATTATAATATTAATTATAGTGTCCAACTAAACATGTTTATTAGGCTACTCTAATATTAATCCCGATCTGAAAACCAATGTGGAAATGGCTGGCAGCAGCATCTCTGCTCAAATTAATTTAACAGCAGATTTCTTCTGTGTTTTTCCCTTTAGAGCTCGAGAGAGTTATATTTGAAGAATTAGTAACCAAAACATGAAATGAATTAAGCTGCTCGCCTTCATGTCCTCCGCTAGTGCAGTGAGTTCAGAGTGCTCCTCCACAGCTTTAGACGCTATCTACAGGCGCACCCTGACCTGACGTGGTCACCTGATCTCGCTTTAATTCCACAATTTCATCATTTAGTTGCTTTTTCAGAATATAAAATATCTAAACGTGTGTTCTGAAGGGCCGGGTCTGTCTGAACATCACAGTTTAGTCGTGTTGATTTTAAGATTGTTTAAACTGATCAAATATAAATATTCTGACAAAAACAGCAGATGTTAAACTCCTGATGCCATCTTACAGTCCAGAGCAAAAAATAAATAAAAGAAGGTAGAAAGTAGAGCGCTGTATGATTCCTCTGAGAACTGACTGACATTGGAAAAATCTCTTTTTCACATTAAATATTCAATCATTTACATTATAAACTGTTCAAACCTGTGAAATTGACTCAGTGTTTGTGTATCACTGTTGGTAATTGATCATTTCTGTAAATATTTGACAGCTGATGTTTAGCTACAGCTTACTCTTTCCCTATAGACCAATCAACATGTTTGTAAACATTCAGGATGCGCGCGCAGGGAGGTGGCAGAAAAACCAGGAGCGGAAGCAGAGTAAACTAGTGCCTAACGCCCCATTCACACGGTGCACCAGCTTCAACGCTTCCCATTCACTTTGAATGGGTGACGTCAGGCGTTGCTGAACTGCATTGTGGATCCGTCGGCGCCGCTTCAGAGGCGTTGCTCGCTGCAGAAGTTGGGACATGCTCAACTTTTCAAGCGCCGACGGAAGCGTCAGCCAATCAGATCGCTGTATGCAAATACACCAGCTCCAACAGTGGCCTATTGCTGACTAAATTCATTGGCTGACGCTGCTATGACGATCGCGTCAGCCCCAACTTCAGCCACGCCCTCTGTCAAGTGTTGAAGCTGAAGCCTCGTTTGAATGGGGCGTAAAGGTAAACAAGCTTACTCTGCTTCCCCCATTAGCAGATTATTTAGCTTGATTCACTCTTTCTGAAAACAACACAATGTGTTCTGCTTGTCTAGAAAAAGCTTCTTGATTTCAGAGTTTTTGATATTTGTAAAGGAACAAGACAAAACAAGGAACAAGTAAGAAACGCATGGTTTGCAGTACGGTGCATTGCTGCTGTGTCCTCTGAAAGCTGCTCTAGAGATTGTATTGGTTATTTAAAGGGTGTGTTAATGTTATGAGTCTATGCAGGTCCACAATGCACACACTCAATGCTTATTACACAGACAGGGATGTGCAGCAGCACACAAATATCCTAAAAATACTGTAGATACATGAATAAATAAAATGTTATCGTCTACATAAATAAATAAAAAAAACTAGAAGTAGTTTTAAAAATAAATCTTTGCACTTAACAAACTAAATTACGGAATTAAGTATGTAATAGATGTCTTCAGTTCAGTGTTTGCCGAATCCACGGCCACAGAAATCTACAAGTTTGGTCATTGGACTGTGCTGTCAGTGCTCAAGCTAGAGTTCTGTAAGCTCATGGCCTTAAAGAGGAGAATGTAATAACCTGTAATAACAGTTTAAATGGGTCATAGTTGATGACAGTCAGTCAGAATAGACAATGAGGAAGTCTACTGCAGTCTGGTGTTGACTTACAGCATGCCTATTTCACAAATAAACAACTAAATAAATAAAACACTTATGATAATGATAATTTCAATAATTATTTTGCTTTAAAATGATAATTAAAGTCTGATATTAAGCTGTGTCTTATCCAGAGAGTGACTTCCTCAATGCTAGCAGATTCATTTATTTACACACAGCATCTGACATAAGTGTGGCACAGCGAGGAGCACCGTCCCACAGACACAGCGTCTCATAAATAACATGTAAATCAATATAATGCTTGATGTGAACTGAGTAAACACGGATTTTCAGATCATAACCTTTATCATTCAGTGAACAAAAGCCTAAGGGTGATGTATTTACACACACATATCACACAGCTGCGTTAGTGGAATGACTACATGTGAATGTGTTGGTATGTGTTAATATTAAAGTCACTTCATTGTTCATTTATTGTCAGGAGTGATGTGTCCACAGAATCTGCAGACGCTGCGGTGTAAACTCCTGCTCACTGCCGCTTATCTCATCAAAACAGGACAGAAGCTGAACACTCTTCTGGTAAATAAGCTAAAATAAATCTGCTGTTGTTATCTAGACACATAGATGTGTTAGGGTTGGGTTAGCAACTTTCTGGGTTGTTTTGGCACAAGCAAAAATAAATCAGCCAGATTGTGTCTGCATTCAGGCACTGTGAACGAACAGAGAGCTCCTGCACTGAACACTAAGACTGGCTTCTTAAAGGTGTTGGAGTCTGTTCATGACTTAAAAACCAGGTCACACTTTACTGGAGTGTTCATAAGACTGTCGTGAAACAGTCATGATCATGACATAAATGTGAGACTTTACATGCCTATAAGAACTGTCATTAAGGGTCATGCGCTCTGTTGTGTCATTTTAAATGCACAGATGACATTGTTTATTATGACAACTTGACATAAACACATCACAACCTGTTTTTGTTTTTGTCATGACAACTTACCAAGACAACACAACTTGTCATAAACATAAACACAAATGTTATAGCAGTATCATTAATCTATTATTTTGTCCTCATCTACAGTGCGACATGCTGAATTTGTCATTAGACTGTCATTACAAATTAACGACGCTCTTAAAAATTAAAGACACTGTTAATGAGACATTTTAATGACCAACACGTGATCAGAGAAATCTTCAAGACACAATTATAGCGCCTCATGACAGTCATGTTTATGTCAAGTTTTCATAACAAACAATGTCATCTGTGCATTTAAAATGACAAAATTAAGCACCTAATAACAGTTGTTATGAACATACATAAAATGCCATTTACATTGATCACGTGTGTCATATCATGATTATAAAGGTGTAATGACAGTCTTATGAACAATGACACTGCACTCTGTACTCACACACCTGGACAATAAAAACACTTATGCACGAATGCTGTTTGTTGACTTCAGCTCAGCATTCAACACTGTCATACCCTCTAAGTTAATGATCAAACTTAGAGACCTGGATATCGACACGTCTCTCTGCAACTGGGTTATGGACTTTCTGACTAACAGACCTCAGAATGTGAGATCAGACCACATCTGCTCCACCACCATCACACTCAACACTGGTGTACCACAGGGCTGTGTGCTGAGCCCCTTCCTCTACTCCCTTTTTACCATCGTCTGTAGGCCTGTGAACAGATCCAACACCATCATCAAATTTGCAGATGACACCACAGTGATTGGTCTAATCAGCAACAATGATGAGACTGCCTACAGGGAGGAGATACAGCATCTGGCCACCTGGTGCACCGACAATAATCTGCTCCTTAACACCGACAAGACCAAGGAGCTCATTGTGGACTTCAGGAAGGGACGAACAGGCTCACATGATCCCATCCACATCAATGGGATGGCCGTCGAGCCTGTCTCATCCTTCAAGTTCCTGGGGACCCACATCTCATAGGACCTTTCCTGGACCACCAACACCTCCAGCCTGGTCAAGAAGGCTCACCAGCGCCTATTTTTCTTAAGGCAGCTTAAGAAGAACCAGCTGTCATCAGCCGTCTTGGTGAACTTCTACCGCTGCACAATAGAAAGCATCCTGACGAACTGTGTCACAGTCTGGTATGGAAGCTGCTCTGTTGCGGAGCGTAAGGCACTGCAGCGGGTGGTGAAAACTGCCCAACGCATCACAGGGACCACACTGCCAACCATAGAGGACATCCAGAGGAAACACTGTCTGCGCCGAGCACGCAGTATTCTTAAGGATTCCTCTCATCCTGCTCACAGACTGTTTTCTCTCCTGCCTTCTGGCAGGCGCTTCAGGCTCCCCCGGACAAAAACCAGCAGACTAAGGAGCAGCTTCTTCCCCAGAGCTGTCTCCCTTTTGAACTCTGCCCCCCACTGACTCTTTGCCCCCCTCATACACCCCCACTCTCCTCATAACTCAGACCCCTCATAATCACTGCACTATTTAAACATTGCACATATTCATTGCACTGATTCATTTATTCTAACTGTACATACCCACTGCACATGTGCATTTGTAATTGTTTATATATCTGCACACTTATTAATAGCAACCTGTACATATCTCCATCTATTGTAAATCTCTGTTCATAGCTAACACAACCTGTATATAATGTTCATAGTACATCCATCTGTAAATATCACCATAGTGTTTCTATAACTGCACTTTATAACTTATACCTGTATCCTGCACTTGCTGCTATTGCACTCCTGGTTAGACCTAAACTGCATTTGGTTTCCTTCTACTTGTACATGTGTAATGACAATAAAATTGAGTCTAATCTAATCTAATCTAATCTAATCTTGATGACAGTTGTTATGAGCATGCATACAATCCCATTTACATTGATTACATGTGTTATATCATGATTATAAGTGTTTAATAACAGTCTTATGAACACCTCTTCAAGTAAAGTGTTACCAAACGTGGAGTTTTCCCCTTCACGCGCGCTCCTAAAAGAGCTTCACAGTTGACACAGATCTCTCTGGTCAGCCACAGATGTGCTAAACCTCAGGTTCTATATCTATATGCTGGATGACGTCAGCATGTCCACAGCGCTGGTCTTTTATTAAACCCCTGACTTTTCTCCAGTACTTTAGTCTTCATCATCATCAGCAGCAGAACACACACACCTCCTCCAGGACCAGCACACACACACACAAACACTTATCAACAGCCCACTGAAGGTATTTAACTCTTTTCTTTCATGCAAATCTCCATTTCTGACACGCACATCCTTTAAACTGATGTATTTCTCTTTCTGAAGACTGAAGGAGACACATGTGCTTTATGATTACACACACGGGTCATTGTGTGTCCGCTCACTGCTCTCAAGCTTAAACACACTGTCAAAATATCCTTAAATTAGCAGTTTTCTGACTTCTGTGAATCATGTTTCTATTTTCTGCAGTTTATTTCTGCTTCTGAACTGCATTATGGGATCTTGATCTTTCTTCCAGCAGCTTTAAACCTTAATAAGTGTGTAAAAGTGTGTTTTCTGCTCATGTGTAATAGTGTGCAGTGCTATATAGTGTGTGTTGGTGTTGTATATTACACTACAGAAACCTCATAATAAACTGCAGCACATTCTCTGTTATTCTACACTCTTATTCCTCTACATATTGTCTCTGATATTATTTCAGACCTCTAAAATGTCAATAAAAGTCACTTTATTAAACTGTAGAGTTGAATTTTCAACATCAGAAGTGGACAGAGATTAACATCCTATAATGCAATTCACCACCACAAACCCCGTCATGTCACTGCTCGTGCTGCATCTGAATGATTTGTTGTTTAAATGTTTTAATTACTCTCATCTCCTTTATAATGTTGGTGTTTATATGCATTATAGTTTTAGTTCATATAGATTATACTAATAAGATTTATTCAACTGTGTCCATTTTAAAGCTTCAGTTATGCGTGGCTCATTGTATAATTTTAATTTGCATTTGCATTGTTTTTGGGGGGACAGTTTCAACATCTGCTCAGGGACAACGGATGAAAAACAGCCTTCTGGCTCATTCTGGTGCATTTGCAGCAATGCTAATTAATGTACACTGGTCCTGACAGATAAACGAATAAAATATAAAATAAAATACATAAATAAAAATTAAATTCAATTAAAAACAATAAAATGAAAATAATTAGACAAAAAATTCGTAAAGTAAAAATAAAATAAAAATAATAAAATTCAAAATAATAAAATTAAATAATATTTTTTATTTTATTATTTAGTTTTATTATTTTTTATATTATTTTTTATTAAATAATATGAAAAAAATTAAATAAAAATGTAAAATAAAATTGAAAAGTAAAATAGAAATATATAAAACTATAAATAATAATAAAAATATAATAAAATAAAATAAAAACTATAAAATACCAAACAGGCAAACTGTTGATTAGCAGATAATGCAGTTCAATAACACTTTCTAATAATCTCTTCATAAGCAAGACAGTGATAACACCACCAGCTGAAGAATAAGCATGTTTTTACCAATATCTAAATGTGCACTTCAGCTGTAGCTCATCATAGGTTGTTTTTCATGTGTTTTCTTCAGGGAAAGCTGAACTATGGAAGTGATGGTCACCATCTCCGTAATCGTGGCTGTGGTGGTCGTCTGCCTCGCCTTCTTCTGCTGCATCTATAAAATGTTCAAGTCTTGACCTGGGTGTAAGTTCTGCATTCTGTCCTGTAAAAACAAACACACAGATGAATGTCATATCATAATAATACTGTTTAGACCTCAGCTGCAGCACTACAAGCTGAACTTATCAATAAAATCTCATTAAACATTAATGACGAGGCTGATAAAGAGGATTTGACAGTAAAGACACCATGACAAATACAGAAAACAGGAATATTCAGCACACAGCTATAACGCCTCATCACAATCATGGTTAGGAGTCATGGCAATGTCAAGTTGTCATAACAGATGATGTGATCTTGCATTTAAATCTTAACACTTGTTATAAGCATGCATGAAGTGTCAGTGAGGAGTAAGCAGAGAGTCTCTGCAGATGTCTGAGTGTTGAAACGCTGCACAGACTCCTGCTTCTTCAGTGTCATTGGGAATGAATGAGGGACGCTGTATTATTCAGAGTCTCCAACTCAACTGCTGCTGTTGTTTCTGCAGAGATGGACAGGAGCGAGTGATGATCAGCTGCGCTTCACACAACACCATCAGCATCATGCAGATTAATAAAGCTTCTCCTCTGAATAATCATCAGTGCTCTGTGTTCTTCTTTCACTCAGTGTTTGCTCAGCTTCATGAACTGCTTTCTGTTCCGTGTGCTTTTAGAGTTTAAGACCAACTTATTTTAAATCTGGTGGCGTGTCTGATGCTTGTGGATGGTAAAAAGGTGCTCTATAAAGTAAGGTCATTTTCAAAACCCAGACTCATTCTGAAAATGTACCACTATATACATTTCTGGGAGCGCCAAATACATCCCAGGAGCCATGTATTTTTGCAGTTTTTGTGAATCCACCAGAGGGCGCTGTGTTCGCTTTTTCAGATCTCAAATTTCTCTCGCTAGTGCCATTCACGCCTGCAGTCCTCATGTAAATCCACCAGAGGCTGCTGTTGATCGACCAAAAAAGCAACCCAGAAAAAGAGAAGCCCTCGCTTGATTTTCACCACATTTTACCACATTGTCACCCCTGTTATTTACATGGTTACTTTATTTTTTGGATTCTGTTTTTGTCTTACCTGCTTTGTGGAACCGTTCTTCACCAGACTCGAACCCTGTCATCATGGTCAACTCCTCTCTGCATCTCAAGTCCACTGATGTACATGGAGAGCCTCTGGACAAACTGGTAACAGCAGAAAAGCCGTCCATACGAAGGTAAGCAGTCAGCTGGTAGCGTGAAAAGAAACAGCATCATACCACCCTGTAGCGTTCGTGCAGCCATACGCACTTCTGGCTACATAATTCACAATCTCCAGAAATGTATTCAGGGCTACACTTTCAGAATGAGCCTGTGTTGTTTTTTCTAAGCTCTTCGTCCACATGAAAACACATCATCAGGACTGAAGTATCAGGTGACTGCAAGAGAAACTTTCTAAAGAAGTGGCCAGGGTGAAGATCTTCCAGAACTCTGTGTACAGCGTGTTCAAATAATTATCAAGTGTGTGCACTTCACTTTACCTTATGGAGGCACTCTCTTGATATTGGCGATGCTTAAAACCCTGTTATGAGCAGATCTGGGTTATCCGCTGGTGCAGCTGTTAATAAGCGGGTCAGGCAATCAAAAGTCAGCTACATGATGTTTAATTATGGGGGTCACGGTGATAAGATCAATCATTGGTCATGCAAACTTTAACTACTTGGTCTAAAATATTAACATGTTCAAATGATTTAATTAAACGCCGAATCAATGAATGGTTTTGTCATAAAAAAACAGTTTAATATAGGCTCCTCATTTATTTTTGATCATACAGTTAACAGAAATGCATTGTGTGTAATTGTGTTTAGATTATAATTGTGTGTAATGGCGTTTTGGCTGTGGATGGGCTACCTGACTTCACCTCAAATGTTTGTTCTTCTTGTTTATTTCCTAGATAACTGATCAACAGAAAATACATTAAAGATCCAGATTGTACCAAACGAAATTCGTTCTAAAAATATTTTTTTCAGACAAAAATATATGAATTGTGTATTTCTGTGCGTCCCCATCCGCTGCACACCTGTGCAGTGTTTGTTTCGCTTCAGGGAAAATAAGGATGTAATTATGCTCCACTGTAATTGTTGCATCACAAAACTCTGTGATATATATATATACAGTATATCTATATTGGCTCCATTTTTCAGACATTTATTTATACTAAATTATTATATGCTATAAGCCTAGCCTATAGCCTACATTAAATAAGTCAACATATATGTGATTGTTGACTCTCATCACCGCAACCGCAGCATGTGTGTCTGTTTATAGCTTCTTAAAAAAGACCTTTATTTGACCAGCCGTTCAGCAAAGCCTATACTGATATTTCTGTGCCAGTTTGACCACATTCACTAAACTGAGCAGATCAAAACTCTCGCTCACCTGAACTCACCGCCAGTGAGACGGAGGAAATGAAAGTGCAGCGCTGAGGTGAAGTCACATTCTCCGGTCATAATCTTTAAAATGATGACTGGTATTAAGAATGTTGACAGAGGTTTGTGATACAGCGGCGCATTAAAACGCCTATTTTCTGTGGAGTGATTGATGTGAGTCAGTAGGCCAGCTGTACATGTTTATTTGATGGGGGAAAACTTATGCTGTCTTCCTTATTTTGTGATTCATGTTTATATTTTTCCTCATTCGTTTCTGCTTTTATGACGAAATGAGTCTTGTATGTCAGTGATTTGGAAACACAACCAACATATTCCATCACCCAAAATAAAAAAGTTTTACAATTAGTTTGAACTTGCTGGAAGTGTATATATTGTAGGGGATCAACCTACAGTTAAAGTCAGAATTATTAGCCCCCCTGTTTATTTTTCCCCAATTTCTGTTTAACAGAGAGCAGATTTCTCCAACACATTTCTAATCATAATAGTTTTAATAACTCGTCTCTAATCACTGATTTCTTTTCTCTTCTCCATGATGACAGTAAATAATATTAGACTAGATCTTCTTCAAGACACTAGTGTTCAGCTTAAAGTGACATTTAAAGGCTTCACTAGGGTAATTAGGGTAAAGTTAGGGTAATTAGGCAAGTCATTGTATAACAGTGGTTTGTTCTGGAGACAATCCAACACTAATATTGCTGAAGGGGCTAATAATATTGACCTTAACATGGCTTTAAAACTATTAAAAACTGCTTTTATTCTAGCCCAAATAAGACAAATAAGACTTTCTCCAGAAGAACAAATATTAGAGGAAATACTGTGAGAAACTCCTGAATCTGTTCAACATCATTTGAGAAATATTTGAAAAAGAGAAATAAATTTAAAGGGGGCGAATAATTCTTACTGTATTATAAGATCGATCAGGGATTTATTAGCTCATTTCAATGAATCGGATCTTGAAGATTCGAATCATTGATTCGACTCAATTGAGTCAGACTGAATCAGATTAAAAGATTCACACTTTATCTACCATTTGTCCAGCAAACAGAAGACATCGTATTTTACCCATCTTGCTTAGATTATTTCCATGGCCAACGATTATAACATAACACAGCATCGGGTTAACTTTTAGCAAGATAACAAAATCTACAGCTCGAGGCGATGACTTAGGAGCACATAAACAAGAACACAGTTCTTACAAAAGGAGAAGAAAGATTTATTGAGTTTGGACTTGCTGGAAGTGTGTATATATATATATATATTTGCACATTTAATTGACCTTAAACAGATTAAAAGTATTTTACTATTTGTTTTATTTTAAGGCCAAATGTGTCGTCTGTTTTTGTTAGTAAACAATATTTCTAATGATAATTTAATGAACCGTCTAATTTTTGTTACCTCTGTCATTGTTAGGATAAGAACGTTTAAAGCTGAAAGCATGAACAACTAATAATCAAATTTATCGTTATTGTTTGATATGGAAAAATATATTGAGTTTTCATTTTTCCCCTAATTTTGCCTGTTTGTTTACATGACCGCTGGGTTTTGGGGACTGAAAGCACATCATTTTAGTTAACTTCATTTGAATTCAGATTGGGGTGTCATAGTGCAACAGTGCAACAGCAAGGTCTCTGGTTTGAGTCCCGGCTGGGTCAGTTGGTGTTTCTGTGTGGAGTTTGCATGTTCTCCCCGTGTTGGTGTGGGTTTGCTCCGGGTGCTCCGGTTTCCCCCACAGTCCAAACACATGCGCTATAGGGGAATTGATCAACTAAACTGGCCGTAGTGTATGAGTGTGTGTGTGTGGGTGTTTCCCAGTGATGGGTTGCAGCTGGAAGGGCATCTGCTGCGTTAAACATATGCTGGATGAGTTGGTGGTTCATTCCACTGTGGCAACCTCAGATTAATAAAGGGACTAAGCCAAAAAGAAAATGAATGAACTCAGATTTAGCACAGACAGCAAGATCTGATGTGACGCGCTCTGCTTACATTAGGTTCAGCTTTATTGTCATTGTGCACAGTACAGTACAGAGACAACCAAATACAGGAGCCTCTGATCCTCCATTCAAAACCTCTTGATGTTGGAGAATTAAAGTTCAGTGCGTTTAAACAAACCAGTGATGAAGGCTCAGAGATCACTCTGTGCTCAACCTCTCTTATTTTGTCAACAAGCGTAAGTTCAAACCCTATTATTACATTTAAAACCTACATACAACACACTCCAGCACAGCATGTGTGTGTGTGTGTGTGTGCACACGTGATTGTGCGTCAGTGAAGTCATTCCTAAGCATATTTACATGATCAGCAGCACACGTCACGAGTCCTGCTGCTGATCTCAGTGTCTGCATGCTCTCTGCACATGACAGGCTGCGGATTTCAATACCTGTGCACTGACCATGGCATTCTCACACATATATACAGCAGCAGAGTTGACAGAAAACACTTCCCCTGAGCTGAAGAGAGCGACACAGTGACTAAAACTGCTTCATATTTTACACTGTACATAACACAAACTAAACTAAACTAAAGCAGGAGCTGCGAAACGTGATCTTAGTTTCTGTCCTGTTTCTAGTCCAAATATATAAAAACTCTTAAATCTAGAAGCATTTTCTAGACCAGCACAACAATATAGTGTTGATTTCAGAAATAATGAGTCTAAATGAAAAGAGTTTCTCCTTAAAACAAGCAGAATAATCTGACAATGGAGGAAGCACAATACTGTTGTCAAAATTAAAAACTAATTGTCAGATTATTCTGCTTATTTTATGAGAAACTCTCTTCATTTAGACTCATTACTCCTGAAAATAAGACAATTGTTGCCTCGTCTAGAAACTCCCTCCTGATATAAATATTTGTAGATATTTGGACTGGAAACAGGACAAAACTCTAAGTAAGAACAGCATGTTTCTGCAGTGTAATGACGGGTGTCTGCCAACTGTTGGCTAATCTTGAAGTTCCCGTTTCAGCTGAAATCATCTCTCTGTCTGCAGTCTGGCGAGCAAATGTTTAAAGTGTTCCAGTAAATGAAAGCAGCTGATGTCAAAGACACGACAGCAGCTCACAGATGACCAACATCAGACATATTTCAGAGATGAAATGCAGATAATCCTTTAGTTGAAATCAAAATGGTGAACATTCAGAGATTGCTGATCCTGACGTGAATCCGGCAGAGACACCAGAATAAGCTGGATATCCTCTGCAGTGCAGCTCAGTGTTGGGGAAAGTCACTGCTGACAGTATTGAGTTACTCCACAATAAAGTGACTGTGTTAGTTACTCTTCATGGTCAGTAATGCGCTACGCCACTTTTGCGTTACGTTTTCTGAGGCTTGATCTCTCTCAGAGCTTCCTTTTGGTTAATAGAGGAGCTCTGCAATGAGAAGCTTTACAAACATTATTGAGGACATTACATATATCACTCTGCAATGAGAAGCTTTACAAACATTATTGAGGACATTACATATATCACTTACAAAAGCTAACATGTACTCTAATATCATATATAAATCAAATAAATAAATAAATATTGAGGCGATTTATTAAGAAATGAAATTTAATATTTATTATTTATTAGGAAATAAAAATATTCTACTTTATTAATAATATTAATAATTAATTATTAATAATGTTTATTGTTGTTATTATTATTATTAAGTAGGATATTGTTTATTTATTGTTTATAAAGTCTACTTTTACAATTTGACACATGTAAACACTGCAGAAATGTTCTACCCAGCAGGCCCATGTCAAATACAGTACAGACACTTCATAAATAACCTGCTGTGTTTTTTAGTTTTCACAGCCTTTGGAGACGTAACATAAATTCCGCTTTTAAATAAGGTCACCTATAGCTTTCATCATGAGCCACGGCTGTGTTCAAAATGATATCAATGTTTTCAAAGTGCACTGCGAAGGGAGCGCAATAGTAAACATGCTAAAACTGAACTGTTAAAATACACCTAAAAGCAAATTACACCTAAGAGAGATGAGCTTAATGCTTAATTTTTTTAATAATTCCAAGTTTAAATGTTAGAATGTTGTAAATGAATAGGGCATAGGGGGGATAAGTGGGAATAGAACACAGCCAGGAACTATGCTTTTAACTACAGCTCCAGAGGTGTCGTTTCAAGTGCTCAAGTTTGCGAAACAGTTTGCGAATGCTCATTAAATGATGGATTTGGAAAACAGCAAATCAATTAACTATGTTCGTAACGACGCAACTTGAGACCTTAGTTGGCTAACGATGGTTTTGGGAAACGAACCCCTGATTATTCCAAACTCACTATAAATAGCCTGACTAGCATTACTCCCTTATCTTCGCTTTTGAAGAATCCCCCTGAACACCCCATCTCCTCCTTTCCTCCTCTACAGGGGGAGCTCTCGAGAACTGCCTGATCTTGTACCCCCTCACATGCTCTTTGACCAGGCGGGAGCCCTGGGCTCAATTATCTCCGAGCTCAGGGTTCTCTCCCGGGACAGCATGCCAAACCTGCTAATATATCAAGCAATATGTAAGTGTGAACTCTTGAATTAAACCAAACAGCAACTCAAATATTACCTAATTCCTAAACGTCATGCACTGTAGAAAAGTGCTCGTTACTCATTACTTCTAAAAGTCATATGATTGTGTAACTGGTGTTAATTATAAAGTGTTTCCCCAACACTGCAGCTGCTGCACACTTCAGGGCAAAGTGACGACATTAGAGACTTCATCCTGTGGCTGTTAGTGCAGTCAAAGATTCCCATGACTGAACCAGTGAAACACAAACACACGGGGCATCTTTGGTACTTAATTCCTATCATGCTTTTCTCTTCGCTGCATTTCATTCAGATATTTACACATGGAGGCAAAATGTGTGCAAACCGCGAGTAAAAGATAAGAGAGAGCTCCACAGATGAGGACGCAGCGGGTTTATGAGGACAGCGGAGCGTTGTGCAGGACACGGCTCACTCCTTCTGGGAGAAAGTGTTCAGGTGGAGCTGAGCCCATACGGTGGACCATCGCTGAAACACACACACACGCACGCACGCACACGCACACACAGAAATAAGTGCAAACGTTACATTTCTAAATGAGCAAACGCTGTTATCTAATAATGTGTTCTTTCACTGGTGATTATACAGTAATCAAACCACTAATAACAGTCAGTTATTTATTTATTTGAGGAGAGATAAAGTAGACGTCGCTGACAGATTCTTTATCCAGCATCTACACTCCCTGACTCAAGTCTTGTGGTGATCTCAGTTGTAAGAGCAGCACATAATAACTGGTCTTCTAGTTGATGATGTGTGAAAGTGTCAGAAGGTGGATTTCTCTGCTGAATCATCTGTTGATCTGCATCAATCATCACCAATACTGCAGAAGACCTACTGGAACCAGCATGGAGCCAAGATTCTCAATCAGTCAAGTTTGGTGAAGGAGGAATCATGGTTTGGGGTCATTCAGTATGGGGGCGTGTGAGAGATCTGCAGAGTGGATGATCAACATCAACAGCCTGAGGGATCAAGACATTTGTGCTGCCCATTACATTACAAACCACAGGAGAGGGACAATTCTCCAGCAGGATAGCGCTCCTTCTCAGACTTCAGCCTCCACATCAAAGCTCCTGAAAGCAAAGGTGCTCCAGGATTGGCCAGCCCAGTCACCTGACATGAACATTATTGAGCATGATGAAGGAGGAGGCGTTGAAGATGAACACAAAGACTCTTGATGAACTCTGGGAGTCCTGCAGGAACGCTTTCTTCTCCATTCCAGATGACTTTATTAATGCGTGATTTGAGTCATTCAGAGATGTATGATGCAGTCCTCCAAGCTCATGATGGAGTCAGACACAATATTCATTCTGTTTCCACTGCAGCATGACTTTATATTCTATACTGGACATTATTGAAGGTTCAGTGATGAGACTTTAGTCTAAGCAGAGTCAGACCTTACTGTCCTAATGAAATCATTCAACATCAAGACATGATCAGATTTTATTGAGCTCAAATCAGCTAAATCTAGAGGCCTTTGCCTTTCATAGAGACACTTCTGACACCAAACCATCAACTAGAAGACCAGTTATTATCTGCTGATCCTAAAACTTGGACACTCCACAAGACTTCTGTCAGGTATAGTGTATATGGATTTTGGGTAATGCTTGAACTCACCCAACTCTCTCTGAGCTGGAAAGTGTTTTCCTGGATCCTTCTGCAGTCGAATCTCCTTAATGGAGAATATGGAGGTGGCTGGTGTCACAAAACCAAGAGACAGCATTAACAATCTGCTGCAGACAAATAAATACAGGCTCAGAGATCAGGACTTTATAATAAATGCATTTAAAATGAGCCATCAGATGAGCAGCACGGTGGCTCAGTGGTTAGCACTGTGGCCTCACAGCAAGAAGGTCTCTGGTTTGAGCCTCAGCTGGGTCAGTTGGTGTTTCTGTGTGAAGTTTGCATGTTCTCCCCGTGTTGGTGTGGGTTTCCTCCGGGTGCTCCGGTTTCCCCCACAGTACAAACACATGCGCTATAGGGGAACTGATCAACTAATCTGGCCGTAGTGTATGAGTGTGTGTGTGTGTGAGAATGAGTGTGTATGGGTGTTTCCCAGTACTGGGTTGCAGCTGGAAGGGCATCCGCTGTGTAAAACATATGCTGGAATAGTTGGCAGTTCATTCCTCTGTGGTGACCTCTGATGAATAAAGCAATTAAGCTGAAGGAGAATGAATGAATGATATTCAGCATGAAGCTCTTACTGTCGGGCAGCTGGTGCACTTTGTCTCCCAGATCTCTGAAATAGACGTGTCTGAGAGCTGCTTCTGCTGAAACACGCCGTCTGGCATCAAACTACAAATACACACACACACACACACACACACACAGATCTGATGTCAGTCTGCTTCACAGTTATCATGTGCACATTTATTAAATAGGAACGCACAGCAAAAACTGCAATAAAGCATTAGACTGAGAATCACAACACAGAATGTTATTCATTTCGATTCCTCCTATTGATTTGAACTATCGATTCCCAGTTTGATTCCAATATACTGTATAAAGCAGCTATTCCCCCTCTCTGGTTGGTCTAGACTGATCATGTGACTCCTCAAATTAAGACGGCTGTTCCATTGTTTGCTTGGCGTGGATAAAGAGCGGTCAACACTTGAGCCAAACGTTTGCCTTGTGTACTTCAGTAAACGGCTCGCCACTCCATCTGGCCGCTGTCTTGTTGTGTATGTTTGAGAGTGGGCAGACTTTCACATATTTAATTCCTTTGGGGTTTTTAATATTGGACTGTTTTGAAGATGCAGTGAGTTTTTGGTTGTTGCTAGTAGTCATAAGCAAGCATAAACTCATGTATCATGTGATGATTATAAAGGTGTATTGACAGTCTTATGATCTTATAAACAGTTCCTACAGGTAAAGTGCCAGTCATATTTCTGAGCATCAGTCGTTTGCTAAAGCACATGCAGATATACTTTACCTGCAGCAGCTGGCAGAGGAGATCGTGACCGTCATTAGTGATCCTGGAGAACACAAGGACACTTCAGAACACTACACACAGACTTTTTGTCTTATTGAGATCTCTACACCTAGACCAGGCCTAACACTATATCACATTTTTTGCACAAACTTATACAGTAGAAGTCAGAATTATTCAACCTCCTGGGATTTTCCTCTTCAAATATTCTCCAGATGAATATTTACCCTAACTTTACCCTAATTACCCTAGTGAAGCCTTTAAATGTGACTTTAAGCTGAACACTAGTGTCTTGAAGAATATCTAGTCTAATATTATGTGCTGTCATCATGACAGAGAGAAAAGACATCAGTAGAAATGAGTAGAAATGTAGACAAACAGATACACACACACACACACACACACACACTCACCTGGGCGCGTGGGTGACCAGCGGCTCGCCGTCATACTGAGGGAATCTGTAGGAGAGGAAGTTTTCATTGCTGTGAGCTTCTGGCCAAGAGTCCTCAGTAGGAGAACCTGAAGATGACGACACAAGAAGTTATGATTATTACACACGCCAACTACATCTACATTATCTGGAGCTGATGAGTCTGATCCAGAGGTCTTCAGTCCAGTTGGGCCTGTATCATGATCACGTTTCTGACAATTACTCATAATCAGTGTTGGGGGTAACGCATTACAAGTAACACAATAGTAATATGGCTTTTGTGAGTAATGAGTAATAAGTAATTCCTTACTTAAGTAATAATATTTGAATTACTTTTTTTAAAATGCAATGAGAGTTACTTTTTGCTTTAATTAATTAAAAAAAAAAAATCTCTGATGACTGAATCCATTAGTCCCAGAACAGGTCTGATCTCAGTCCCGCACACCGTTCCCTCTGCTTTATCACAGAATTTACGATGATCTGTTCTCATAATGTAAGATACAAGTACATGCTTTATTTTCCTCAAAACCTTAATGACTGAGCGCATCATTTAACATGCAGCACACCAGAGCTCCTACCCAAGATCCGAAATATAAGATGAAGTTCGTCCTCCACTGTGGAGCCGGGGAACAGCGGACGTCCAGTGATCATCTCATAGAATATACAGCCTACACCCCTGTGCAGAAACACACACACACACACACACACACACGCACACACACAGAGAGAGAGAGAGAGAGAGAGAGAGAGAGAGAGAGAGAGAGAGAGAGAGAGAGAGAGAGAGACTCTTATTAAGCCTTTCACTGTCGCTCCCTCTTTTTGAACATTAACACAAGAAATGACAGGTTCAATGATTTTAATGATTGCCAATCTTCAGCGCATTGGGGCACAGACTTGAGTCTGGTCTCATTTTAAAGAAGCCAGATGTCAGATTGTAGCTAAAGTGAAAAAAGTTCAAAAAGTTTAATAAAACAAAAGTTTTAGGTGATGAAAACAATAAAAGAATAAATGTATAACTATTTTTAAAGCTAAATATCTGAGCAAATTATATTCCAAATCTGAAGCTTATACCTCCAAAAATGAGCTTTTAGTCAGATTTAGTTTGGCTGCAGTACCAGACGTGACCACCAGTTTCCAATGGTGAGCATATGAGGGCGCCTCTATTTCTGTGTATGTTTAGAGGAAGACGAAACTGTTTCTTTTATACGTTTGACAATAATTGCAAAGAAGACCTAAAAATCTAAAGTAGTATGGCAGGTTAGGTTTTATTTGATTTCAATTTAGCCTTTAAAAAACATCTAAAGATGTTTCCATGTGGATTGCTGTAGCGAAGTAATGCTTCACAATTCTAATGAGTTTCCTTGTTGCAAATTAATCAATAATGTTGCTAAGTAATATCTATCCAAAATCAGTCCCTATATATGGAAAACTAGGACTATAGGAAGCTTTAAGATGATATATAGTTAGTCATGATTGCTTAATGTTTAGACTATAATATTATTTTATAAAAATAAAACTGCAGATGCTCCCACAGGCTGTAGGGTTGGAATAATTAGTTTTTGATCTCTTAGTCTTCCTAAAAACTAGTCTCAGAAGTCTCAGACCTTTCCAATGATATACAGTTTGTCATGATTAGATCAGGATTTAATTGCAATAGAGCGAAGTAAACGTAAGCGTCCCGCTATTGGAGCGGTGACAGTTCATCGTGAATAAAGTATAAACTGAACTGCAGAGTAAAAGTATAATCAGCAGAAGTGAAGGAATATACGTTCATAACCAGCAAATATTAATCTAAGCAAAACAAACTGACAGAGAATATAAAAGCAGACGCTTACGCATTATAACACCACCACTAATGACTGACTCTCTGAGGAATATCCTCAAGATAAAGGTAAACATGGCTGAACTGTAGCTCTGACAGAGACATGAGGGGTTTAAATGACTGAAAACAGCCGAATATGGAGAGCAAGTGCCCATAATGTAGAGTTTATGATCCTATCTCTGTTTATTCTGCTGATATGTGATACTAATATGAATAGCTTGAAACAGATGGAAACATGAGTGGATTGTGCTGTGTTTCTGAGGAGATCTCAGTGTAGCCGCCATTACGGCTCAGTGTACAGCTCTCCGCACAACCCACAAGACTGAAAACTCTCAATAGACATACAAATGGACAGAATATATCCATGTGACTGTGTTTCTCACCAGATGTCGATGGAGGTGGTGTACTCGGTGGACCCCAGCAGCACGTCAGGAGGTCTGTACCACAGCGTCACCACCTCATTAGAGAACGTCTTTGTGGGAACCGACTTCGCTCGGGCGAGACCTACAGCACACACAATCACAACAACACTTTAAAGTACACATGTCATCAAAACTAACCATAATGATGCTGTGAGCTCACACTGCTAGTGTTGAGGTGAACAGTTCATCTGTGCATGCCATCAGGATAATTGCTTGAAAATGCACTTCCTGTTTGTGTTGAGTTAAATTCTCAGATTAGGTCTGTCTGAGGTATTGGGCGGGGTTAACATACTTAGCCACGCCCCCCCAGATGTCAGTTTTGACAACAGACAGTAATGTTGAGCAGGAGGAGTCTGTTAGGCTGTAATAACTCTCCACAAACCCTTTTCCACATCTTTCTGACTTTACTCCAATCAGCTCGCAGGAGAAAATACAAGCCACGCCCACTGTTTACTCATTTAATATTCCGGAACTGCGTCACAATGTGTAAAAAAAAAACAGCCGCAGCTTCCGGTTCATGTGGACTTGATGCCTGTGATGCCTATATTGGTAAAGGTTGAACATCTCATAATGTGTCTCTATTGGGCATATTCCTTTCTGTTTGGTAATTGAACAGCCAATCTCCAGCTCATAATGCGCTGTGTGCGCTCACGACTATAGTCTGACGATGTCAGCACAAGACATAATGTACAGCACCTATAACTGCTCGTATGGTTTTATACAGTTTCTAGTCTATTTTGCAGGTTAACCCCTTAAGTCTTATAGCAGGACACTTACTGTATGTTTACTTCACTCTATTGCAAATAAATCCTAATCTAATCATGACAAACTTCATACAAAGTGTTGAAAAGATCTTCTGAACACATATTTTACAGCTGTTTTTAGTTTTTAGGATGAGCTCAAGATCATAATCTATTCACTGTGCAACTGAGCATCTGCAGGTATAATATATAGAATAATGTTTCAGGCTAGACATAAAGCCATCCTGACTTCACTTATACGACACCTACAGCAGACACAATCACAGCATTAGGTTAAATATGATCCTTTTAGTCCATTTCACAATATATAACTCATGTCTGTCCATGAACGTGTGTGTGTGTTCTGTGTGTTACCGAAGTCAGCCAGTTTGAGCTCGCCCTTGTCGTTGATGAGCAGGTTCTGAGGTTTCAGGTCTCTGTGCAAAACCTTCTGACTGTGACAATAAGCCAGACCACGCAAGAGCTGGAAGAGGAAAATCTACAGGGTGGAGAGAGAGAGAGAGAAACAGTACAATACTCAATGAGAAGGAGAAAAAAAGACGACAGTATTGAATGAATGATTGTACGAGCCTGACCTTTGGCCTGATCTGATATTGAATTGTCTACTTACCGCAACAAATGCATTCCTTGCTTAGAGTTTCTGGGCTTTAACATACACCCGGCGCAATATGGCACAATATGTGTCTGGCGTGATTTGTTGATATTTTCAGACCAGCGCAACAGTAATTTTCACGTTTTGCATCATGTGGTTTAAATAGTAAATCCATTTGCACTACTCTGTGGACTCGTGTGTGTGTGTGTGTGTGTGTGTGTGTGTGTGTGTGTGTGTGTGTGTGTGCTGGTCTGTAAAGGAGGTGTGTTAAGGAGCATTGTTGGAGCGTCGCTATTCTGAGGAACTGAAATAGACCATTGACCAACTAAAAGCTGCTCTAAAGTCCAGCAGAGCGCGTTAGTTATGAGCCTATGCAGGTCCAAACGCTTACACACTGCTGAATACACACAGGATGATCAGCAACACACAAATATCTGTACAGATGAACACAATTAAAGGATTAAAATGATCCAGAAATGATGATTTTCTGAATCAATACAGTATAAACACCACTGCCTCCAGGCCTTCTTCACCTCGGGGGGCTTTTTCAGTTTATTCATGACCATCTGCATCTGTATAATGTTATTATTATTAGCAGGATTATTGATTATCTGCAGATTTATATCTGTTTTAATAAACACAAGTGTAGATTTGTCCAGCTGTGGGGTTTTGGAGACGTCTGCATCACCATATGGGGCATAAGAACAGGACGTGTGTTTGGATATAACTCAGTTGTTTGACCACACTTCATTATTATTGTTCATTTATTCCTTTGCTGGAGATTAGAACTGAATTTAGAAATAGTTTAGACACAAATCTTTGCGTTTAACAAAGGCGATTAAACATGTGGGCTGATGGATGTGTTCAGTGGAGTGAGTTTCCACCGTTTCCTCACTCCACCAAAGTAAAGGAGTAAAGAGTCAAAGTAAAGTAAAGAGGCTGAATGGAGGAGGCTCGTTCTTTATCCTCACGCTGCAGATGCTCTGTTTAACTGTTTTCTCGCTAGTGAAGCGTTCAGTTTTTACACTTACAGAGTCGCCATGTAAATAGCAAATGCACCATGGAGCGACGCAACTGACTCTTAAAGGGAATGAGAGACGAGACTCTGATTGGTTTAATGCAGGTTATGCTCAAAACACAGCCAGAACTCATGAAGAGAATAAACACAGCCCTGTTAGACCATGAGCCGGGGCGCAGAGCGGATTTATCCATCACTAAAATAGCAGAAGTGGATTCAGACATGCTCTTAATGCTTTTGCTCCATGAGCTGCAGACTTTGCACCTAGATCAGTAAAATAGAGCCCTCTGTCTTGTTTCTGGTCCAAATATCTACAAACTCTTAAATCAAGAAGCATTTCCTAGACAGGCACTAAACATAGTGTTGTTTTCAGAAATAATGAGTCAAAATGAAGAGAGTTTTACATTAAAACAAGCAAAACGATCTGACAATGGGGGAAGCAGAATAGTCTTATTTTGTCTTTGAAATGTTCTCATTGGATGGAGACGCTGCTTTATTCGCTGATGTTTTATGCAATATTCCAGTGTTGTGCACAAATTTGGATGGAAACGCAGCTGCTGATACCGCAGTTATATATAATGTCATTTTGATAAAGGCTGTCTCTCTGTTTAGTGATTTTTTTAAGTGGATGTAGCGCCATCTGGAGGCAGAACCTCCTTATCACCTCCATAACCTCCTTATATAAATATATAGATTTATTTTCGTCAATATTTAGGTATTTTCTTCGCAAGACAACATATTAGAACTGTGATTTTATTCCCTGTGATTGCAAAGCTAATGTGACCAAACACATCCAGTCCCAATCCAGATTTGTGTCAAATTAGTTCAAATAATGAAGTCAGATTCCAGTGGTTGACACACACACACACACACACACACACACACACACACACACACACACACACACACACACACACACACACACACACACACACACACACACACACACACACGCACGTGTTCAGCGTCTCACCTTCACGTTATAAATGCTCATGATGCTGCCGCAGTCGTCCAGATACTGCTTGAGATCTCTGTCCTGAAAGAGACACACAGCAGAAATCCATCAGAGGAAGGTGGACAGAATCAGAATGCAGTGAATAACACACACACACACACACCAGGTACTCGAAGACGAGCGTAAGGCACTTCTCTGTGTGGATGATGTCGTGGAGCGTGACGATGTTGGCGTGTTTCAAGTTCTTCAGGAGAGACACTGACGGAGATAAAACATCATCAGCATTAATCAGCATCATTCTGTGTGTGTACAGCACTGATAAACACTCATCTCACACTCAAACACACACCTCTCTTACTCTACATAAAGGTGTTTTGATGCTTGTTCAAACTTATTTAAAATGTAAAAGGTTTTTTGCCTCAGGTTGCCTCGGCTGGGTCAGTTGGTGTTTCTGTGTGGAGTTTGCATGTTCTCCCCGTGTTGGTGTGGGTTTCCTCCAGGTGCTCCGGTTTCCCCCACAGTCCAAACACATGCGCTATAGGGGAATTGGGTAGGCTAAATTTTCCATAGTGTAGGAGTGTGAATGAGTGTGTATGGATGTTTCCCAGTGATGGGTTGCAGCTGGAAGGGCATCCGCTGCGTAGAACATGTGCTGGATAAGTTGGTGGTTCATTCCGCTGTGGCGACCCCGGATTAAAAAAGGGACTGAGCCGAAAAGAAAATGAATGAATGAATGAAGGTTTTTTGGGAAAACTTGATAGTTTTAGGTTCGATCCACTTAAATTTGTTAAAAAATAAATAAATAAAATGAAGTAAATTGATTAGTGTTGGGACAACAGGAAGGGATTGTGTGTGGAACCCTGCAAATTTTTTCAAGTGTTGTTTTTGTCTTGTTTTTAGTCCAAATATCTCAAAATTCTTAAATTATGAAGCATTTCATAGACAAGCACTACAATATAGTGTTGTGTTCAGAAATATTGAGTCAGAATGAAGAGAGTTTAAAACAAAATAATCTGCCAATGGGGGAAGGAAAATAATCTAGTTTGACTTTGAAATTAGATTATTCTGCTTGTTTTAATGTAAAACTCTCTTCATTTTGACTCATTATTTTTTGAAAACGAGACTATATGTTTTGCTTGTCTAGAAAAAGCTGACTGATTGAAGAGTTTGTAGATATTTAGACCAGAAACAAGACACAAACTCAGAGTAAGAACAGCATTTTTTGCAGTGTGGCAATGTACATACTGGGCCATTAAAATAGGAACAGAGCAAGACATTCCCAAAGTTACAATTATTTCTCAACTATTAACTATGCAATCAATGTAAAGAGGATTACAGACAGACTGTTGAGAAATCGACCATAAAGTCTGTGAGACAAACACACACATGCAGAGTTCTTCAAAACCCTCATTAATATGCATCTTCAGCTGATTACTGAATACAGCGTCTGCTAGAACTGTGTGGAGACAGATCAGTCTCAAAAATAACATATTTACTAAATTAAATGCATACATGCACAGCACCATTCACATGTACACAATCCAATTCAGAACATATGATTCAGGAATATGCTAATTCAGTTCAGCTGGTGAAAATATTTAGGATTTTTACTTGTGAATTTGTGAATTGTGTGTTTACAATTTGGCAAATTAAATTTTGTAAACTTCTGTGAATTAGGGGCTGCACGGTGGCGCAGTGGGTAGCACAATCACCTCACAGCAAGAAGGTCTCTGGTTTGAGTCTCAGCTGGGTCAGTTGGTGTTTCTGTGTGGAGTTTGCATGTTCTCCCCGTGTTGGTGTGGGTTTCCTCCGGGTGCTCCGGTTTCCCCCACAGTCCAAACACATGCGCTATAGGGGAATTGATGAACTAAACTGGCCGTAGTGTATGAGTGTGAATGAGTGTGTATGGGTGTTTCCCAGAGATGGGTTGCAGCTGGAAGAGCATTCGCTGCGTAAAACTTGCTGGATAAGTTGGTGGTTCATTCCGCTGTGGTGACCCCAGATTAATAAAGGGACTAAGCCGAAAAGAAAATGAATGAATAAATGAATGATATTTCTGAGACTGATCTGACTCCATAGAGCTGTACCTTCCCTGATGGCGGTGCAGGGTGCGCCTTCTTCATACTCCAGCCGGATCTCCTTCAGAGCCACCAGGTTATCTGTTAGCTTACTGCGGCCCTTATACACTGTCGCATATGTGCCCTACACACACACACACACACACACACATATGGACACACACATTTTAAACAGTAGACAAAGCATCCAGAATCCAAACACTAACAGTTCTGACCGCTGTAAAGGGCTTGATGACCTTTTCAACACTTCAAACTGAAGGATAAACACTCTAGGAAATGCTGGGTTATTAGTCTGTATTACACACAGAATTGGGTTGAAATAACCCAGCAGATTTTAGAGTGTAAAAACCATCTCTGTCTCCAGATGTTCATGCTGCCTAAAATACTTTCTGTTTTAGGATTCTTTATTGTGCAGTCCTCGTAACTGCAGCCTTCACACACACACACACACACACACACACACACACCACACACACACACACACACACACACACACACACACACACACACACACACACACACACAAACACACACACACACACACACACACACACACACTGCTGGTCAGTGGCACTACTGATGTCTTTCGTGTATTGTAAAATGAGTCTGACCGGTGTCAATCTTTCATCAACACCACCGAAACAAAGATGCCAACACAACCATCACACACTTACAGCACGTCCAGTTCATTTACACACATCCTCAGCCTGCTCAATTCCTTTCTGACAGCACTTTCTCTCTCGAGTGTGTGTGTGTGTGTGTGTGTGTGTGTGTGAGGTGTGAGCGTGTCAGTGTCTCACCTCTCCCAGTTTGTCCAGTTTGATGTACGTCTCCAGTTTCCCAAAGCCGATCTCTGACTGAAATCAAGACAAACGGCAGTCGTTGTCAGATTATTCTGCTTGGTTTAGGGGTAAACTCTACATTTTGACTCATTATTTCTCAAAACTAGACATGTCTAGACAATGCTTCTTGATTTGTGGATATTTGGACTAGACAGGACAGAAACTCAGAGTCAGAGCAGCATCTTTCGCAGCGCACGCTCTCTTCATTTGGGCCTCACAGTGTTAGGTAAGGGTTGGGGTTAGTTATAGATGACACCATTTCTCACAATCCGTCATCCTCAGATGGTGTATTTCTGATAGATCTCGATGAAGAAACCCTCACCAGTGATGTTCTCCGTAGTCTCCGGCTTAAAGGTTTGTCAAACGGAGGGCTGTTGGAGGTGAACTTCTTCAGGTAGCCTTCAGGCAGACGGATATCTGCTGGCAGTGACAGACGCTTGTTGATGTCCTGAAGAGGGAAAGACAGAGATTAATGCATCACAGTGCAGCTAATAATACAAAGATGCTTTATTTATATACAGCGCTCTGCAGAGCTCAAGGACACTTCACAATCTATACTAAACTACTGTACAGAAAGAGTGGATGATACACTGCAGAAACATGTGCTTCTTACTCAGAGTTTGTGTCTTGTTTCTAGTCCAAATATCTAGAAAGTGTTAAATCAAGAAGCATAAAACATATTGATAAAACATTAGTTTTCAAAAATACGTGAGTTTTTCATTTAAACAAGCAGAATTATCTTGTTTTCTTGTTTAAAACGACATTATTTCCTCCATTGTCAAATTATTCTGCTTGTTTTAAGGAGAAACTCTCTTCATTTTGACTCATTATTGCTGAAAACAACATAATATTTTATACTTGTCTAGAAAATGCTTCTTGATTTAACAATGTTCAGATATTACATGGAGTCAATCTAGGGCCATATATACTTGCAAAATAAAATTAAGTTTTGCAAACAAAAAATAAAGTACTGAGCAAAAAACAAATAATAATAAATGCAAACCTTAAAAAATGCAAAGAGAAAATACATTTTTGAGAAATAAAAATAAAACAAAAATAAAGAACTGCAAAGGGAAAATTAAATTTTGAGAAAAAAAAATGAAATTTGAAAACAAAAAAGAATTGCAAATAAAAATTAAGCAGTGTAAAAAAAACAACTAAAATATGTGCAATAAAAAAAAAACGATATATATTTGCAAAACATTTTTTATAGCATTGTCTTCACAAAACCCGTCCAGTCAATTGCAATGCTCATTTTGATTTGCTTTTTAGTCAACAGCAGGCCTGCCGTAAACGCCCAAGTTCCCTTGACTCCGCCCACTTGTCAAATCAGGGCCACAAAGTGCCGAAACGTGCAGAAACGTGAAGTGCAAAGTGAAAGCAGCATCGCAAACTCACGGTTGATTAAAAGCAAATCAAAATGAGCATCGCAATTGGACAGGGTTAGTAAAGGCAATGCTATGAAAATGTTTGGCAAATATATATCGTTTATTTTTAAAATTGCAAATATTTTTTTGCACTGCTTGATTTTTATTTGCAGTTCTTTTCTTGCTTGCAATTTTCATTTTTATTTCTCAAAACTTAATTTTCCCTTTGCAGTTCTTTATTTTTGTCAGTAAAATAAATGTTTATTTCTCAAATTAAATTTCCCATTTCGATTTTTGGAGATTTGCATTTATTAAATTATTCTTTTTTTTGCTCAATTCTTTATTTTTTGTTTGCAAAACCTTTTATTTTGCAAGTATGTATGACCTTAGATTGACTCCATAATATTTGGACTAGAAACAAGACACAAACTCTAAGAAAAGCAAGTTTTGCAGTGCAAAACAGTTCCACATGACCATCAGGCAATAATAGCTCAACGTAGAAGATTTAAACAATTCAGAAGTGGCTTTGATCACAATTATTTACATAATGCCATAATTCATAACTCATCTGGTATGCGATCACACGCATTCATTTATTTATACATATATCTACAACCTCTGTTGTTACAGTCATTTAACTCACTTCATTTACTCTTTTCTTCTCTTAATGAGTTTCTTCTGTCGAACACAAAAGCAGATATTTTGAAGAATATTGAAAACCGGTAACCATTGACTTGCATAGTGTCAGTAGAAGTCAGCATTCTCCAGAATAACTTCATTAGTGTTGGACAGAAGACAGAAACTCATCTGAAGCGCTAGAGAGAGAGAGAGTAAATGCTCATGTTAGTGTGAACTGTCTCTTTATCTGGATGAATCCCTCCGGCTACTATAAATATATATTATTCGGTAAGTGTGTGTCTGCGTGTGTAAATGTGAGTAAAACAGTGTGATTTACCTCATTGGAGATGCGCTGATGTAGGTTACGCATGCGCACTCGTACAGGACTCTGAACTTCATCAGAAGATGTTCCTGAAGCCTGATCACTTTCTCCATCTGACCCCATTTTACCATGGGTGACCTCTGTAACACACACACACACACTCACGCACGCACGCACGCACACACACACACACGCACACACACACACACACACACACACACACACACACACACACACACACACACACACACAGAACAATTAGGTAGTAAAAATGCTTTAACAAAGATTTTTAAAGAAACAATGTTATATCAGCGACGCGGTGGCGCAGTAGGTAGTGCTGTCGCCTCACAGCAAGAAGGTTGCTGGTTTGAGTCTCAGCTGGGTCAGTTGGTGTTTCTGTGTGGAGTTTGCATGTTCTCCCCGTGTTGGTGTGGGTTTCCTCCGGGTGCTCCGGTTTCCCCCACAGTCCAAACACATGTGCTATAGGGGAACTGATCAAACATTGTCTAGTGAATGAGTGTGTGGATGTTTCCCAGAGATGGGTTGCGGCTAGAAGGGCATCCGCTGTGTAAAAATGTGCTGGATAAGTTGGCGGTTCATTCCGCTGTGGCGACCCCGGATTAATAAAGGGACTAAGCCGAAAAGAATATGAATGTGCTTATACTTGTCTCTTTTATTCCTGTTTATGTAAAGCACTTTGAATTGCCACTGTGTATGAAATGTGCTGTATTAATAAACTATATTTATGTAGATTGAGTAATGAAGCCCTGAGTGAGAAGCAGCCGTCTGTCCATTAGCCATTAGAGTGTTTGAGCTGCTGAAGATAATGTCAGCATAGACTAAGAGGATTATAGATGTGGAGTTTTAGATGAACAGTGACAGGAGCGACATAGACTGACAGAAGCATGAAGCACACACTCACACTGAAGCACACACACACACACACACACCTGACCAGCACTCACAACACACACACTGCTGTTTTACAACTGTCACTATGCTGACGCACAGGCATCTGTAGCTCCGCCCTCTTCTGAAAAGAGCACAATCTCATTTGCATTTAAAGCGACAGTCACCAAAACACCACAATTAGGATAAAAGCCTGAAAGGGTCAGTTTCAGAGAGCTGGAGAACATCATCTGTGGGATATTTACAGCTCACACACACACATGCATAGTCGGTCTCCTTAAAGTCAGTGTGTGTGTGTGTGTGTGTGTGTTTTCTCACCATCTCCTTCCTCCAGTCCTGTGTGTTCGGGCAGATCGCACAGACTCTCGTCCAGACGCCGCACGCTCTGCAAGCTCATGGACAGACGCTTCTTAATGATCTTCATGCGGTCCATCAAAACTCTCCTCTGGCCAACACCTGAAGATGCTGTGGGGTCAGGACACACACACACGCAGGTCAATCAGCACATCTGCACACACACACAGTTTAATACAGAATGCAGCATTGCAGATTTTGTAGATGAAGGCTTGCCAGAGCATTTATATATAGGTGAGGGCAAAATTATTCACCCCCCTGTGCAATATTTATTCTTTTTCAGATATTTCTCAAGTGATATTTAACAGCATTTCTCACAGTATGTCTGATAATATTTGTTCTTCTGGAGAAAGTCTTATTAGTTTTATTTGGGCTAGAATAAAAGCAGTTTTTAATAGTTGTAAAGCCATGTTAAGGTCAATATTATTAGCCCCTTCAGCAATATTAGTGTTGGATTGTCTCCAGAATAAACCACTGTTATACAATGACTTGCCTAATTACCCTAACTTTACCCTAATTACCCTAGTGAAGCCTTTAAATGTCACTTTAAGCTGAACACTAGTGTCTTGAAGAACATCTAGCCTAATATTATGTGCTGTCATCATGACAAATATAAAATAAATCAGTGATTAGAGATGAGTTATAAACACTATTATTATTAGAAAATTCATATTTTTTATCAATTTATCTCAGTGATTATAGATTATCTATTGCCGGTGGTGCATTTAAACAAATCAGTTTTATAAAACAGTTAAGTTCAATAAAATAAGAGTTTGTTCTCTGGACAAGAGAATACATTTAAACTCAAACTAGTTATTGCAAAAAATTTATATACAAAACTACAAAATTTCAACTAAACTTTCATATTTCCTCCAGGATGCTTTACAGTCATACATGTGTGCATATATACACTAGATTAGTCCATACTGTAGACAAAACTGATCAACCTATCCAGTGGTTCTCAACTCCAGTCCTCGGGCCCCCCTGCCCTGCACATTTTGTATGTCTTCCTTACTTAACACACCTGATTAAAATCATCAGCTCATTAACAGCGAGATCCATGAACTGATCCTTGTGCGACAAATAAGAGAGACACAAAAGGACTGGAGTTGAGAACCACTGAACTAATCTAACAAAACACAACTCTATAATTATAATTATGTAGACAATAATATTTTTATAATATGTAGATATTTGTGTACTGCTGAACATCCCTGTGTGTGTACTAAGCAACGAGTACTCGCGTTTTGGACTCGCACAGACACATAACACTCACACACTCCTTAAATAACCAATAAATAGCCTGCGCCATTGACTTTAGAGCAGCTTTCAGTTGGTGAACACCACAGAAGAACCATTTTAGTTCCCAGAGGAACCTATGAAGGAACCAGTTTTGCAGTGTGAGTTTTATTAATCTAAAGAACCTTTTCCGACTATAAAGAGCCTTCTGTGGGATGGAAATGATGCTGTTAAAGACTCCTGAAGCCATTTTATTATCCTATCTGTTGGTTTTTAAAGCGCATTTGATCTGAAAGTGAGTTACAGCATTACACATGTCATCACAGCAATTAAATTATAACTGTTAGATAAACTAAAACAGGTCATCTGAAATGCACTAAGGTAATAAAAATAAAAGTAATTATTTATATAAATCATATCAAATAGTGTGATGCACAGCACATTCATTTATTCAATCATTAGTCCAGTCATATCTGAATATCTCTGATAATTATATGATAGTCAGTGTTTGTTGTGATCGAGCCATTTAAATAACATCTGTGTTCTCCAAGCAGAGTGTACTTGTTTTTATATTCCAATGGGGACTTACACCTGAACACACACAGACTCGTGGGGACCAAAATTGAGGTCCTTAAGGGTAAACATGCTCATTAATCAGAATGAAGGATTATTTAAGATGTAAAACTGCATGTGAGAGTTGAGTTTGGGGGCGAATATACACTTATACAGTACAAACCGTATTACAGCAAGAGTCCCCACCAGGATATAGAAACAAGTTCGTGTGTGTGTTTATGTACTTGTTTTTATATCCCGGCGGGGGCTTAATCATGAACGCCCAATATTAAGTCTCCACGGGTTAAACACGCTCATAAATCAGACAGAATGAAGTGTTGTGAAGATGTTAAAGTGCAGAGTGTTTGCTGTGAGGCTTGAGGAGTGAACATGCAGTCTGTACAGTAGAGACATCATTACAGATATAGCGTCCCCAGCGGGATATAGGAACAAGTCTCTCTGTGTGTGTGTGTGTGTGTCCTCACTAACACACATGCGTCATGTCAGCCGCTCGGACAGATGCTGTAATCACCGACACGCGTTGTTAATAATGCCCCGCTCAGTGACGGTGCTGGAGTTCCCGGTGACCGGCCCGCTGGAGCCTCGGAGTCCGCAGCAGAAGCGGGTACAGTACCTGCGGTGGAGCGCGGGTCCCGCTGGAGCCTCTGCCGGCCTCAAGGACACCTGGAGCCGCAGAGAGCTGGAGGAGCTGGAGCTGCAGCGCCGGTTACCGGGAGAACGGACATTTCTCCTGTTCGGGACTCCGGGAGATCACGTGATGCGCCGAACATCCCGTATCGGAATCACGGCAGCGCACGCGCGACCCTCCAGCTGTACAGCATTACAGGAGGAGGAGGAGGATCATAAACACGCAGGACTCTTACTGCTTATGGGTCCTGAAGACACCTCATTATAGATAATTATATTCATATTTCTATCTCGTATTCTTAAAGTTAAGTCGCCAGTGCTCATACTGCACATAAACCAGCAGGGCTAGATGTGTGTATATTTTAATTCTTGTGTATTTTTCCTCAATTCCTGTTTTATTTTTTACTGCTTGTATTTTTATGATGTGCTTGTGATCTGCTGTAAGGTGTCCTTGAGTGTTTTGAAAGGCGCCTATAAATAAAAGGTATTATTATTATTATTATTGACAATAGACAGAAAGCAGCACTCGCAGTTCGCTTAGGAAATGAGGGTTTATTGACAGAATAAGAAGTGGAATAACATCAGTGTAGAGTCTGCTGATGGAGGATCTGCTGGAGGTCTTCAGTGTAGAGTCTGCTGCTGGAGGTCTTCAGTGTAGATCTTCAGTGTAGAGTCTGCTGCTGGAGGTCTTCAGTGTAGATCTTCAGTGTAGAGTCTGCTGCTGGAGGTCTTCAGTGTAGATCTTCAGTGTAGAGTCTGCTGCTGGAGCGGTCAGCAGTGCTCAGAGGCGCCGGCCGCTGTGAGTCTGAGAGTCCAGCACTGCTGAAGTAAAACGGCACGTGTGTGATTCTGCCGTCAGACCAGCACTGAAACACAGGAGACAGAAGACTCACACACTGCATCAACACACTCTGATTTTGCCTCCACACACGCGGCGGTCAAACTCTGCAGGAGGCCGGAGTAATACACGGTGTGATTTTGGGGCAGGTTGAGCAGAGTTCTGACTCATGCCACTCTTGACTGAATCGGGCTGGACTTTAGTGTTGGCGTGCATCATTTGTGGTGCTGTGTGTGTGTGTGTGTGCAGGGGGAACAGAGGCCATTAAACACTCTCCATCTGTAGTCAGGTGTGTTGCTGACATGTCAGGAATGTTGTTCAGCCCTCGTGAGGGAATCACACAGTTCAGAAGCAGAACTACGAACAGACTGAGTTGAGCTCAGTGTTTGTGTGCACCTCTACGAAAACACATGCGCGTAGCTCTTTTGTAAATGTTTGAAAATGGGAATGCTTCTGCAGAACACATGTCAGTGTTTACTTTGATGTAAACTATTATTTTGTAATGTAAATATTTGAATGTTTCAGTATAATTTTGAGCGTTTAAATGCATATGTATGAATATAAATAAATAAATACATGTTTAAACACATATGTTTGTGTGTTTTTGTTCCTCTGTGGGGGCACCACAGTAAAATTTCGCATATGGCACCATTTTGGCCAGCAGCGACCCTGCTATATATATTATATTATAAGTTGTAAACCATGGTTCTTTTCGTTCTGCTTAATCACATGCCCCAAAAAAGATATTTAAAATAAACAAAACAATATGTCTTTTGACTGCTTTCTTTAATAACTACATAACACAATACTTGAGTAGTAACATTTTAAATAAACTACTTGCAATACTTAAGTACAAAAAATGTTGGATGCTTTAGTACTTCCACTTAAGTATGATGCTTAAAGAGCACTTCAACTTCTACTCAAGTCACTTTTTTGATAGAGCACTTGTACTTTTACTTAAGTCTGGGTCTCTAGTACTTTATACATCTCTGTTTGCATCTAAAATCTCCAAACGCAGCGCTCAGGAACAGATTAAAGCAGTTGTTATGTGAACTTGCTGAAGTAAAGAACGCCTGCAATGCCTGCTCCACCTTTGTGCTCTTCTTATTGGCCCACTGCTCTAGAACTGAACGCAAATGGATTGGTTAATATCAGCTGTCAATCACTCAGTCAATGCCTTCTGCCTTCAGATGACAGGAGCTGCAAATGTGAAGTGCTGAAGATGAGAGAATGACAATAACACTGACAGATTTAGTTTTAGAAAGCACCTAAAGTCACTAATAATGGCACATCTGATTAGTGATCATGTGCTGAATGTTCATCCACCATTTACACTTTACCAAGAGTAAATAAAAGACTTCCAGTGGCTTCAAGTCCACTATGAAGATAACTAAAGCCGTTCACTGTAGAGTCTGTGGGACGGGGCTTGCAGGTAACAGCGTTTGCCACTGAATCTCCACATGTTAAGTGTGAGAGGTGCTGTATAATCCTTCATTTAATCCTCATGATGCTGTCAGCTGTGCAAGCGGCAGCTATATGTACAATTTAACACAGCTCATGAAAAGACCGTTATTGCTATTAAGATGACATGAAAATAATAATTCATATATCAATATACATGTGGGGCAGGGCGATGGATCACGATGCCGGCTCAGCATCATGAAGTTTATCAGCCATCTGGGATGGACAATCTTCAATCTTCAGTCAGCAGCCCGCGCGCCATTACAAAATCACCGCTTTTAACATCTGTTTTCTTTATTAATCAGTGATCTTCACTGCCTGATAGATATAAGATATACAGTGGGTCTCAGAAACGGAAATGTATTTTATCACAGTATTCTCAATGGAGTTTCTGTGCTCGTCTACAGCTCCTGTGTTTAAACCGATTTCATCTGGTTTTACACTTAAAGAACTAAATGAATGATCAAGTCTATTTAACTGATTGTATTTTAATGACATCGATGCTGTAAAAGGAAGCATATGAAATCAAAACAGTCACATTAACTTTCACCATGACTTTAACTTTGCATAGAGCCCACTGCTTTACAACGCGAGTCACCGCTTCACAACACTGGAAACAGCTCATGCTAGTGACACCTGCTGGTCAGTGTGTGTGCAAAACATGCATTTAGAATTTAGGGACGACAAACTTTAAATGGAAGGAATGAACTATGAAGTAGGCGTCTGCGTAATAAATACAGTAGTGATTTTATATTTTACTTTGTGACACTTAATAAACGTTTCTGTTTAGTGTAAAGGTTTGTTGTGTGTCTGCGCAGATCACTGGACTCACCACCGTCAGCAGAGCGCCGTGCTGGAAGTGCGGATGGAACTGCATGAATCTGGGTTCAGCTCCAGCTTCGCCCATCACAAACCCACTGCAGGAGAGAAACACAGCATCAGGACCTGACCTGCTGCTCTGATGATGCATACAGACGACCTGAGCTTTAAGATCCAAACACCAACGTCACATTCAGGCTGCGCGAGTCACCCCAGCAACGTATGCTCTGAACTAGGGTGGTCAAACGTGTTGAGTTCGGTACCAAACAGTGCTGACGTTAAAAAACGTCCACTTCCCCCTAAATCTGAGCACTGTTGGGTGCGCTCTTAAACTGTTGTGCTCAACAGAAATGACTGTGATTGGCCAATAAGGTCATCAGTCACCAGTTTACCGAGTGCAAACACAGATACACGGACACTGGAGCGTTTCACAGTGACTTCTGCTGACGAATCTTATTTTGACTCATATTTTGGGAAAATCCTTTAATATTTTTCATAAACTCATCAATACACAGTTCAGATGGACTCCCCTTTGGTGATGTTGGGGCTGTTTTTGCCCCATTGACCTCCGTTATAATCACATTATTGACTGTAAAGCCATGACAGCAGATAATCATGCATTACTGATTGCTGCTGGTTTCCCTGTTGGGAAGAGGGACAGTGTGTGATTTTTACTGAACAAATCTGAACAGCACACCAGGGTTAGGATGTTTAAATGAAGACTTTCTCAGTTTTGTCATTCTGATTTTGATAATGGAGAATAATTGCTGAACACCAGAAACACATGCATTTCAAACTCAAGCACTTTAAAGACAATTGTCTGTTATTATGTCCTTTCCAGGTCTTGAATGCACATGTCTGAAATCATGCAGGATATGATCTAATAATCTATAATCTTCATACACACCACGGCAGCAGCTCGAAGGCGGGACTGCAGCGCGTCTTAAACACAGCAATGACTGAAGGATGATCAGCGGACTGCACATCTCCTGCACACACACACACACACACACACACACACGCGCACACACACACACAATTGGTCAATAAGGTCAGATCATAAAGTCATAAGATAGCTCAAGTATTTCTCTGCTAAATAATGGAAATAATGATTCAGATTTGATATGTAATGTAGTGTGTGTATTCAGGGCTTGACATGAACTTTTTTGATCAGCAGCCACTGAGGCTAGTAGTTTTCCAACATTACTAGCCACTCGTCATTTTCACTAGCCACAATTGTGTTGTTGGGAAAATATATTTTATATGCATAAATTTGACTTTGGCATGCTAAAATGACTTGATTTTAGACTTGTGTTATGTCCACATGCCTCCTCATTCGTTTCACAGTATTTGTGTATGAGCTTGCTTAATGTGCATGAGCGAATGGGCTGTGGTTTCACAGTGTCGCATTGCAATTTGTTTTTATTTAACAGGACTTTTCAGGGCTCAACACTAAGGATTTACCAAAATTATCTCTGACCACACCAAAAATAAATAAATAATTATGTCTTAGCCACAAATGTTAAATAATATGTCAAAACATGCTAAATATAGCTGTATACATGCTCTTTTTATTCAACAAAAGCTTTCTTAAAAAAACGATTACATTTAAAACATAATTATTGCCATGCATCTAAAACTATGCACAGTAGCCCAGTCTGCCCAGGCTAAAGGTCCCAGATCATTAGTTAACTACACATACATGGGGAGGTAATCTCCTATTAAAGCAATGTTATTATAAAAATGATAATTAAACAATATTAACAAAATAACAGTAAGCAAAAGAAAGCAGGTGAAGACAAACCGTTTGTGATAATGGCAGGATCATCACTCAAAGAATAGTTAAAACAAAACGGGCAACCGCTGCTGCTCACAAAGACATATTTCAGAAACATCCAGAGCTTCTGGAAGCAGCAGGACTGTGTGCGCACGAGCATCTCTTTTTGTCCAGTCTATTTAAAGAGAACCGATCTCAGCAGTTGCGTTTTCTCTAGGCACGGTTGCTTCGCGCCAGTGAACGGGAGCGCTCATGCCTTTTAAAACAGTCGTGTGCATCACATCACCTGCGCACGCAAGTGATCATCCTCTCATTTGGTATACACCTGCTTTTGTTTTGCTCGCGCGAACGCAACTTTTGTCGGTCATGCTGCTTTTCGGTTCTAAGATGACATTTGCACACATATCGGGCCATCTTTATTGTCAAATCCTGCTTTTAAGATAACTATCATTTAAAAGTGATCTTCAACCAGCCAAAGTGGCCAGTGAGAGAGTCTGTCTTACCTGCCACAGCAGAAATCTACTCGCATTTGGCGGGTGTTAATGTAAAGACCTGTGTGTGCTTATATAGCACATGTATTGTGTATGGCCATACACCCAAAGCGCTTCACAATAATCAGGGGGGTCTCTCCACACCACCACCAGTGTACAGCTCCACTTGATGATGCTCCGGCAGACACAGGACAGCAGCACCAGTGCTTCACCACACACCAGCTATAGGTGGAGTGGAGAGACAGTGATAGAGCCAATCAGTGGATGGGGATGATTAGGAGGCCATGATGGAGGGAGTTTGGCCAGGACAGTTACACCCCTACTCTTTACCAGAAGTGCCATGGGGTTATTAATGAGCACAGAGAGTCAGGAGCTCGCTTTAACATCTCATCTGAAAGACGGCGCCCACTGACACAGGCTGATTACAGGAGTTTGGGCATAATCCGACTGGACGTTACTCTGCATGTATGAAACGACTCTTAAAGGCAGCAGATTTCAACATTATTTAAAGTATCTGTGTTCAGCAGAAGAGAGCAATAACGTTTAGGTAATGTTGAGGAGTGTCAGTAAACCATGAGTGAGATGTCATTTCTGGGTGGACAGTCATGTTTGCTGATAGTAATATAGCAGTTATAATAGAAGACCTTTAGACAGACGGAGATTCACTTTACTGCCTCATTACTGAATCTAACAGTCAGTCAGAAGACCCACAGCTCCTCTGCTTCTCCATCACTTTATTTTACTGCTTTTTAAATATATATTTTTGAGTATTTAACTACTCATTTATTGATCACTCATTCTGTTTTATCACTATTGCTCTGTGTTTTCCTGAACTGGGAGAGAGTAAATAACTCTGATGTAAGATGATAGTATAGGAGTATGTGCACAGATCATTTGTTCTTTCCCTCCTCAAAGGTCGACAGCTCCAGCAGAAACAGCAGGACTTTATTCTACCTTTCAGAAGCACAGCGAGCCTTTCACCTCGAGGATCCCAAGACAGAGAGCAGACCTCTCCTCCGACACTGCACACACACACACACACACAGCAGGGGGTTTAGTCATTTTATTAAGAGTATACACACACACACACACACACACACACACACACACACACACACACACACACACACACACACACACACACACACACTCACACACACAGAATCTGTCCCTGGTTGTTGACCCTATTATTCGATGTAACTAGAGTGACAGTACACAGACATCCATCACAGCTTAATGACTAAATGCTAACGTATTATTGAATAAATTGTCAATGTTGTGTGTAAACATCACATTTATTCAGTAATATCTTCTGTCTTGTAGTGACTGTATTGCAGTATTCGAGAGCTTCGTTTACCGAACAAGCGGTGCTAACTGATTTAATTTGATATTTGTTTGGGTTTTCAGCTGTTATAGTCTCAAAATCACTCTGCAGGAATATGTAGAGATTGTTTTACTAAATTCTGCGCTAAAAATCGCAAAAATATCCACAGATTGTGTGTGTGGCTCTGCTTATTACACACACAGGGATGCGCAGCAGAGGCTCTCTGAATTCAAGGAGTGTGTCGTGGGAAAGTCATGTCACACAGTTCAAACACTACAGTGAGTTAGTGTGTGTGTGTGTGTGTGTGTGTGTGTGTGTGTGTGTGTGTGTTTTCTTACGTCAGATCTCCTTCAGGTCCAGGAAAACTGGTCTCAGACAGATCGGCCACCACTGTGGCGGCTTTCGGACCTCCTGAAACAGCATCAAACACACGGCTGAACATACACACATGAGGAGATGCAGACAACACTAAATACCCTCAAGCAAACGCTGATCCTTTACTGCTTTGCTTCTAGAGCAGGGTTTCTGCAGGTCTCACTAAATCAAACTGAAGACCTCTTAAGACCTTTATGAATCAAACTTCATAAGAGAGAACTTTTAGACAAATGCTATTGCACAGAAGATAATTAACCCATAGTGGTAAACAGAATCAATAAACCTTTGCGATAAGTGTTATTAGGATGGATTGTTGGTGCTGTACGGGTGTCAGCCTGATAGTGTAGCTTTACAAGAACAATTGATATAGAAGACCTCTTTAAAATGATTTATAACTCAATATTTCAGTCAACTGAAGACTTTTTAAGGGCTAAAATACAGTTTTTGAAATGTAAGACATCTGAAGTCTTCCTGAGGCAGCGCGCACACCCTGCCGGACTCAGAATCAAAGTTGATTTCCATTTAAGAACAATCCCTCAGTAGTGAAGCAGAATCTGAGCGGCTCATACCTGTGAGATCAGAGAAGGAGAGCGCGTATATCAGTCTCTCTCCCTGAATACTCAACAGCAGACAGGCTCCATCCGGACTCCAGCACGCCGACTGACACACACACACACACACACACACACACACACACACACACACACACACACACACACACACACACACACACGGTTAACACACAGACAGCACATGCTCACTCCTTCAGGTGTGCAGAAACAGTGAGCTGCAGTGAGCTTCATCCTGGATTTGTGACATGCAAAACTAAACGATGTGCTTTTATAACATTAATAATACGTTTATTTCATATAGCGCCTTTCCAGTGCTCAAAGATGATCCACAATAACAACAGGAGAACAAGAAAATAGATTTCTTACCTGACAACTGCCTTTCAGACACGGCCATCTCTCACACGTCCACATACGCGTCTCCCAAACCCTACAACACACACACACACACACACACACACACACACACACACACACACACACACACACACACACACACACACACACACACACACACACACACACAATTCTAAATTGCTATATATGAACCATAAAACAGTAAGTAAATGTTCATTTATATAGCCCCTTTCCCAGAAATTGAGTCACAAAGTGCTTTACAATAAGAGAAAACAAGTAAAAGAGCACATAATCAATAAAAGAAAACATGTTAAAACAAGTTACAAACCCCAATACAGAAACACTAATACTGTTAATTAAAAGCCTGACCAAAGAGATGCGTCTTTAAATGCTTTTTCAACAGATCAACTGATCCCAGAACTCTCAGTGCTATGGGGAGAGAGTTCCAGAGGCTTTGGGCCACCACACTGAAGGCACGCTCACCTTAAGTCGAGTTCTGGGAATGGCTAAAAGGTCTTTGCAGGAAGACCTCAGAGACCGGCTACATAAAAGATCTTGAATATAGGGGTGCTTGACCATGCAGAGCTCCATATGTACTGACCAGAGTCTTAACATGCACTCTAAAACTAACAGGACGCCAGTGAAGAGCCTTAAGCACAGGAGTAATGCGTGACCTCCTACTGGTGCTGGAAAGCCTTGCCACTGCATTCTGCACAGCTTGCAATCGATCCATAGAAGATTTGTTCAGACAAGTGAACAGAACATTACAATAACACAATAGTGAAGAGATGAGGGCATGGACAAGCATCTCCATCTCTTCCTGTGACACAATATCTCTGATTTTTGCAATGTTCCTCAGATGTAAAAAAGCATGTATGAACACCAGACTTAACATGGCTATTAAAACACAGAGCTCCATCAAAGATGACACCCAGATTTCTAATATCACTGCAACTTGAAGATGACTAACCCCCAAAACTTGCCTGATCATTGGGGTGATTACATTATTAAACATTGTGCTGTTTTTGGTTTGTTTGTTTTTAATCTCCACTACTGTGATTGTACTGTCCTGAAGCAGAGTCGGTTCTGCACATTTAGAGGCCTAAAGCCAAATTTACAGTAGTTTATTTCATTTAAGAAAGCCTAAATCAGCTCATTTTGACACAAATATGTCTCCATATTTATAAAGGGTTTATTCAGTTTCAGTCACTTTTACTGTGAACTAATATATATATATATACAGGCAGTGCAGAATGATTAGGCAAATGAGTATTTTGAGCACATCATCCTCTTTATGCATGTTGTCTTACTCCAAGCTGTATAGGCTGGAAAGCCTACTACCAATTAAGCATATTAGGTGATGTGCATCTCTGTAATGAGAAGGGGTGTGGTCTAATGACTTCAACACCCTATATCAGGTGTGCAGAATTATTAGGCAACTTCCTTTCCTTTGGCAAAATGGGTCAAAAGAAGGACTTGACAGGCTCCGAAAAGTCAAAAATAGTGAGATATCTTGCAGTGGGATGCAGCACTCTTAACATTGCCAAGCTTCTGAAGCGTGATCATCCAACAATCAAGCGCTTCATTCAAAATAGTCAACAGGGTCGCAAGAAGCGTGTGGAAAAACCAAGGCGCAAAATAAACTGCCCATGAACTGAGAAAAGTCAAGCGTGCAGCTGCCAAGATGCCACTCGCCACCAGTTTTGCCATATTTCAGAGCTGCAACATCACTGGAGTGCCCAAAAGCACAAGGTGTGCAATACTCAGAGACATGGCCAAGGTAAGAAAGGCTGAAAAACCACCACCACTGAACAAGACACACAAGCTGAAACGTCAAGACTGGGCCAAGAAATATCTCAAGACTGATTTTTCTAAGGTTTTATGGACTGATGAAATGAGAGTGAGTCTTGATGGGCCCGTGGCTGGATCGGTAAAGGGCAGAGAGCTCCAGTCCGACTCAGACGCCAGCAAGGTGGAGGTGGAGTACTGGTTTGGGCTGGTATCATCAAAGATGAGCTTGTGGGGCCTTTTGGGGTTGAGGATGGAGTCAAGCTCAACTCCCAGTCCTACTGCCAGTTTCTGGAAGACACCTTCAAGCAGTGGTACAGGAAGAAGTCTGCATCCTTCAAGAAAAACATGATCTTCATGCAGGACAATGCTCCATCACACGCGTCCAAGTACTCCACAGTGTGGCTGGCAAGAAAGGGTCTAAAAGAAGAAGAAAAACTAATGACATGGCCTCCTTGTTCACCTGACTGAACCCCATAGAGAACCTGTGGTCCATCATCAAATGTGAGATTTACAAGGAGGGAAAACAGTACACCTCTCTGAACAGTGTCTGGGAGGCTGTGGTTGCTGCTGCACGCAATGTTGATGGTGAACAGATCAAAACACTGACAGAATCCATGGATGGCAGGCTTTTGAGTGTCCTTGCAAAGAAAGGTGGCTATATTGGTCACTGATTTGTTTTTGTTTTGTTTTTGAATGTCAGAAATGTATATTAGTGAATGTTGAGATGTTATATTGGTTTCACTGGTGAAAATAAATCATTGAAATGGGGATATATTTGTGTTTTGTTAAGTTGCCTAATAATTCTGCACAGTAATAGTCACCTGCACACACAGATATCCTCCTAAAATAGCTCAAACTAAAAACAAACTATAAACTACTGCCACAAATATTCAGCTTTGATATTAATGAGTTTTTTGGGTTCATTGAGAACATGGTTGTTGTTCAATAATAAAATTAATCCTCAAAAATACAACTTGCCTAATAATTCTGCACTCCCTGTATATATAAAATGTCCCTCTAATGCCCTCTTGTGGAAAAAACAGACATTGCAGACTATGATTTAATAATAAAGCACCTTTTTGTGTATTCTTTCCTCAGTTTTTGAAATATGTATGATTGAGTCTTATTGGACTAGCTTGTACATTGGTTTAAATTGTGTCAAATAAAATGACCAAACAGAAAAATGAGCAGAGGTCTGTGAGGAATATCCTCAAGATAAGTGTAAACATGGCTGAACTGTAGCTCTGACAGAGACATGAAGGTTTGACTGAAAACAGCCGAATATGGAGAGTAAGTGCCCACAATGTACAGATTATGATCATATCTCTGTTTATTCTGCTCATATGTGATACTAATATCGGCAGCTTGAAACAGATGATAACATGAGCAGACTGTGCGGTGTTTCTGAGGAGCTCCCAGAGTAGCCGCCATTACGGCTCATTGTGTTTGGACATCAGGCCTGGTGACTTAAAACTCTCAATTCGGCCTATATAAGGAGCCTGTGAAGGCTTCAGATGCTGTGCTGTACCTGAAGAGAGCAGACGGTGTGGCGGCCAGCAGTCGACTGCCATCTGGAGACCAGGACAGAAATGTGACGCCTCCGCCACCAACCCTCCGCAGCGGCACACAGCTCTCCGCCGCCACGTCCCACACCTGCGCAACACACACAACATCCCAATTTCTTTCCTGAATATGAATAAAATCACATCATATTCACAAAGGCGACCATTAATGTTACAGAGAACAGCGCTGTACTGTCTGCTGTGTCCACAAGAGGGCGCACACGAGCATATACTAACCAGATCAAGCATCTTGCATCAGTTATTACAGTCAAATGATGCTTGATTTTATGTGTGTGACCTGATAGACACACATGCACACACAAACGCACAAGCATGCACACACACACTCACTCACTCACTCACCATCATGGCCGTGTCGACAGGAGACGCAGACACCAGCAGGGAGCCGGTGGGTGACCAGGCGATGGAGGTGATGGGAGAGTGACCCGGGTGAGACAGGACCTGCGCACAGCCCGACGACGGCCTGACAAACACACAGGGTTGTTTTTGTGAGTTGTGGGGACATTCCAGAGGATGATGCATGAGGAGGATTTCAGTACAGCTGCTGTGAAACACTGGTGGAGTGTGGATAGAGTGAGCCGCACAGACAGCAGGGGAGCGTGTGTGTGTGTGTGTGCTGTACCTGGTGGACAGAGACGCAGGATCCACATGCCAGATGAGCAGGCAGGACTGACAGGCCACAGCCAGAGCCGATCCGCACAGAGGCTTCCACTGCAGCGCACACACACTCCTCTGACAGCGGTGCTTCAGTGTGGGGGCCGTCGAGCTGCACAACACACACACACAGAGACATTTATACACACACACACACAGAAGGTGCACGCACGTCTGGTCTGAATGCTTGACTCTGATTGGCTGATGAGCACTCTAAGGCGTGCTGTTATCTCCAGATAAAGCACAGCTATAGCAGTTCTGCTGAATGAGTTCGGTTATTTCACTGCGTGTAAACTCTGTCCTCGTCTCCTCATCCTACACACCAGTGTGAGGGTCTCTCTTCTGCTGAACACAAATGAAGATACTCTGAAGAATGCTGGGAAACACACACACACACACTGTCTTCCACAGCAGTGCTTTACTCCTCCTCTGTATGGAGGGCTGTTCTTCAGTGATCTTCTTTCGTGTTCAACAGAAGAATGAAACTCATATACGCACGTCTAGAAGCACTGGAGTGTGTGTAAATGATGAGGAGATGTTCATGTGTGTGTGAGCGCTGCTGATATGACGATTGAGCTGTAGATGTGGTGTAAACGCTTCATGTCAGACCTGTGCGGTTTGTAGATCCTGATGGAGTCGTCCAGCAGCGCCACAGCAAACTTATCTGTGTGAGGATGCCAAGAGAAGCTCCGCACGGCGCTGTCTGACCTGAGGACACGGACACACACACACACACACACACACACACACACACACACACACACACACACACACACACACTCTCTCTCAAAGGTCTGATCCTGGACTGGGATGTAAATGCGACGGCAGACACGCAGCTTTTCCAGAGTGCTGTTTAACAGCGAGCAGATCTTCTTCAGCACATCTCTAATGATAATAGTTTTAATAACTCATCTCTAATAACTGATTTCTTTTCTCTCTGTCATGATGACAGCACATAATATTAGACTAGATATTCTTCAAGACACTAGTGTTCAGCTTAAAGTGACATTTAAAGGCTTCACTAGGGTAATTAGGGTAAAGTTAGGGTAATTAGGCAAGTCATTGTATAACAGTGGTTTATTCTGGAGACAATCCAACACTAATATTGCTGAAGGGGCTAATAATATTGACCACAGCAGTTTTTACTTTAACAACAACAAAAAGAATAGCTCATTCCAGTTAATATACTGTGATAAATGTCCTTCCTCCGTTAAACAGCTCTTAGAAAATATTTAATGAATTATTTAAAAAGGAGGGTGGATAATTTAATCTTAATATAATAATAATTGTGTAGCTGTGTATTATTAACTCTTTTAAAAAGCTACAATATACACTTAAAGAGTAAGAGTAGCTATATTAAACTGAGTATTACACATCATGATATGCACATCAATATCATTCAACTACAAAAATAAATCAATGCATAGGAGGAAAATCTCAAGTAGAAGGAAAAATACTGTAGATAATATTGACTTCAGGTCAACGGACGAGCAAATGACGACTGAATTAAACATTTTGGGTGAACGATCACTTTTATACAAATGCTTTTATGGTCATTCAACTAAATTCCTTTGAATGTGTCAAGCTGCGGCCACACTACAGCAGGGGTGTCAAAGTCAATTCCTGGAGGGCCGGAGCCCTGCAGAGTTTAGCTGCAGCCCTGCTTCAACACACCTATCTGTAGGTATCTAACAAGCCTAAAGCACTCAATTAGTTTGATCAGGTGTGATTAATTAGGGTTGGAACTAAACTGTGCAGAGCTGCGGCCCTCCAGGAACTGGCTTTGACACCTGTGCACTAGAGTTTGAGCTTGCGAAATTCTGTCGTACGGCGCTGCGAAAGGGGCGGGATTAAACAAGATGATTAGACATTAATAAAGCCAGCGATTGCTAAATGTTTTAAATTTCTGTCCAGATTAACATGTTTTGATCCTGGATTGGTTTCACGCAGTCAAGTGATGCGATTTCACAGGTCAGAGTTCACCAAGCTTGAACTTTCCAACGCAGTGATCTGCGAAATTTGACGCATGACCTTGCGTTTCTGGTCTGACGCATTCGCGTGCGTATGAATGGAAGTCTATGGGGAGAAAAGTCCAGTGTGACCGCAGCTTTACTCTGTGTAATGCAGGGGTGTCCAAACTCGGTCCTGGAGGGCCGGTGTCCTGCTGAGTTTAGCTCCAACTTGCTTCACCACACCAGCCAGGAAGTTTCCAGTATGTCTAGTAAGAGCTTGATTAGCTGGTTCAGGTGTGTTTGATTAGGGTTGGAGCTAAACTCTCCAGGACACTGGCCCTTTAGGACCGAGTTTGGACACCCCTGGTGTAATGTGTAAAAAAACACTGAAATATTGTGAAGGCTACATATGAATCCCCCCCCCAAATCTACATGAATATTCCTAAAATTAAGATCTAACAATAAATTGATTGATTTGCCTTGTGTAAATGATGACCTTCAGATGAATAACGTGATTCTGCAGTGGCTTGTCTATAACTTCATCAATAAAAATCATTGCTCAAGTTTCATATAAGTGAGCAGAAGGACAGATAATATCAGACCACACCGATAGAGGATTATACAGATGTGCTGCTGACACCTCCATCTGCTCTAAAATGAGCTCAACTCATCTAACAGACAGTAACAGGATAGAGAGTGTGAAGAGCGGACTGTGGAGGATGAAGAGACGAAGATCAGAGCGGCAGAAATGACCTACCAGTCCAACATCTGGGAGAACTCGGCCACCATCTCATCACTGCTGAGCTAACACACACACACACACACACACACACAAACACACAGAGATTAAATAACACTGATTTAATGCACATCATATGAACAAAATAAAAAGTCTATCTTTTACATCATGGTGTTACAAAGCACACTGTTTACAGTAATACAGTTTAAGAATTAATATAAGCGACTATTAAACTACAATACAAGGATGCAGACACAAAGCTGCAATCCTGATAGTACAATGTTTACTGTAGATGGATTGTTTCATTCAGAAACGGGGATTAAAATCGTTCCAATGTTGCTCTTTTCACAGCAGTTTCTAAACAGACCATGATAGCTAAAACAGGTCACGTGCGAGTATTCTGGGGTTGCACTCAGCTGTCATGCGTCCTTATTTTAATTTATGATGATGAGAAATGAGACATTATAAGCGAACAAGTGCGCGTTAATGTTCAATGTTGACACAGACATCATCATCATCATCATCATCACCAAATAGAAGTCAGAGGGTCTTTCTCACACAGAGCCTCATTTCAGTTCTCATGGGTTGTAAAAACACTATCGATTCTAGATCAGAAGTGGAGTTAACCACATCAACAAAAAGTTGCAGGGCTCAACAATAAGGACTGCCCGATGGCCCGGGGCCAGCGTGAGAGATGTTCGGGACAGTAGACAGGATCATTACTAGCGCGATCGGGCCGGTGCTGCCTTGTCACTAAAGTTTAATTTGCCTGCGACTATTTGTCAATTGCGTGCAAAAAATAAAATAAATTCAAGAAAGAGTTTGTGCTTTCAAGCCATTAAACGCTGCCTTTTCTGTGATGTCATAAACACCATACTGCTTTTCAGTTCCTCTTATCTGATTGGATGTTGTGAGCATGTTTTTTTCCGTAACCTGGTAACAACCATTACAGCGAAGAGACGGCAGCATGGCGGCAACATCAAATTATGAGGCTAAAAGATCGTTTCTAACATCTTGGAAGCAGACAATTACTTAGGTACAACATGACAAAAAAATGAAGTGATGTTTTGCATAGTTCGCTGTTAGGCGGCAGGTCAGAAACCTTTTTTTTTTGTTTTTTTTTTCAGCTTTGTTTTTTTATTATTAATTTTTGTTACAAAACTCTCATGAACATTACAGGATATCAAGTTTTATATCACTACAAAGTAGACTTTCCCACCCCTATATTTACCCCCCCCCAAAAAAAATAAATAAATAAAGTAAAACTAGAGATTACAGAATATCCTTCACCAATGTATATCAAGATTAAACAAATAAACAGATTGGAATTCAAATAACAGTCTGTATTAGTATTACATACTATTCCACTTTATCTATTTACAAATTGCATAAAAGGGGACCACACCTTTTTAAAGACCTCTGCTTTACCTCTTATTGCAAATGTTAATTTTTCAAGTGCAAGGTTATCAGACATTTCTTTAATCCACTGTGAAAGAACAGGTCTCTGGATGTTTTTCCACAATAAAGCAATCACACGCTTAGCTTGTATTAAACTAAAATTTATGAGCTTCTTTTTGCTTGCATTTACTGACACATTTTCAGGATATATATGCCAGCCACCTTTTGTTTTGCAATAAAATACCTGCACATTTTCCATACTACTCTTTTTGTTTAATTAACACTGAATTTTGCTCATTATACATTTATTAACATTTTTTAAGTATTTAAATTCTAGATTCACAGACGTCATGTTATTTTTGACACCTTATTTAAAATATGTGGCTAAGAAATAACTCTTAACTTTTCTTTTTTTGGGTGCGGTCAGTGAAAATATTAGCAGGGCAAGTAAAAATCTGAACCACTGGCCCGATCAGGCCAGTAGAAAAAATCCTCAGCGTTGTTCCCTGAGTTGTCGATATTATATGTATTTTAATAGTTCAGTTAGACTGCATGCTTTCGCATTGGACATGAACACACTTTTACCGGTAGAAATGATGATAACCCACCCTACTCCTCATGCTCTCTTCATATAGCCGTGTGTATGGCTATTACATAACCGTAATGCTCTGTGATATAGCCGCTGTGATGTAGCTTGTTAGTTCGTTGGATCGCATTGCTTTCACTACAACTGATCCGCTCCAGAGTTCATTTCAATCAAGTCGATACCTCCTCATTCAGGCGATCTCAGACCAATTGATTTGGTGCGGATCAGAGTGCGCTTCCTGGAAATGAACTGCTCTAACAGGGGACACACACCAGGATCTGAAAGGTGTGAAAGAACCCTTAAAGCCAGATCTTTGACATTTTTCCACAGCGATGCCTCTTGAACATCATCTAATTATTATCTTCTGGCAGAAGCCTGGGTCAAAAACAAACCTGCTGCCTGAGTAAAGGTAAGCTCAAGTCAGAGTCTGGATCATTTCAGGCTTGACACGTTCAGAATGTACAGACATGGTGAATATCTGCATCTATATCAGGATTAGAGAGGACTGATATGATGGTGTGAGATATCTCTCCAGCTGTAACTCACTGTCAGATGAGGAAACAGAGAGCCGTGAAAGGAGGAAGACCACCTCAGCAGAGCCAGCAGACAGGAGGAGCCCACCGACACACACCTGGGCACTAACACACACACACAGAGAGAGCACAACACACAGATTAACATGGTGTGTGTGTGTGCGTGTACACAGAAAGAATTTATACATCACTCTTACACACAGGTGAACAGACCTTCATCTGCACTGTTGGTGATCTGGTCCAGAAGGCCATACAGACCCGCATCACGCCTGAGAGAAACACACCCACACACACAAATCATCACCAAACCAACAGTAGAAACGGATCACTCAACAACACTGAGCTGTGTGTGTGTGTGTGTCTGCGTATATATATGTCACTATGTGTAGTGTTTGTGTATGCAAGTATCTGCAAGAGTGTGTTTGTGTTTTTTAGACTGATCTGTGTGTGTGTGTGTGTGTACAGACCAGGCTCCTGCGCTCCTTCTCCACAGTGTGTCTCTCTGGTCCAGGAATGCTGACTTACTGGTGCTCTCGGCTCGACTGTGACCCTTCAGTGTGTCTCTGGTGAACTGAGGACTGGGCAGATCAACCTGCTGCAGACACACAGACACAGACACACACACACACACAGACACACACACACACACACACAAAGTCAATGACAGGTCAGAACATGACAATCATGTGCGTGCGTGTGTGTGTGTGTGTGTGTGTGTGTGGTTTCTGAGAGTTCAGCAGGGCAAGTGAAAGTGATCTAAACAGCGCACTGCCGTCAGTGTTTCAACAGACACTCAATGTAAATTCAGACAAATTTAGAGAAAAAAAATATGCAGATTGTTGTTGCTGCCTAGATAGCCTAGATCAGTGGTGTCTAACAGGCAGATCAAGGTCCGTGTCCAGACCCAGAAGTGTCCCATACGGACATGAACATACAGCCTAAAGAGGCTGCGGATGTCTGTTACTGCAGTCGTGCTCCCGCTGGGTGTTCTTCCACACCCGTTCGCTCCCGCTATTCACTCCTTCTGTTTCTTCTTGACTGACTCTTCCCGCTAAATCAAGAGTGAAGAGCCGACCGCTCTCTCTTTGCTGAAGTTTCATTCAGTATGATGGTGCTGATTAGCAGTGGTGGAGAGAGTACTGAATAATCATACTCAAGTAAAAGTAACAATACTTGCCTAAAATGTAGTGCAGTAGAGTAAAAGTGTCTGCTGTAAATATTACTCAAAGTAGGAGTGAAAAGTAGAGCTTTCAAAAGTGCTCAAGAGTAGTGAGTATTACGCTGTAAGCTGATGTGTTTACATGTCATTTGTGCATGTGTGTGTAAGCGTAACATTCTGTAGTGGATTTAGTGATTGCCCAGCAGGCACACAACATCATGAGACGTTAATATTAGGTTAGATTTAGGTTGTGATGTCAGGTGACCAAAATTCATTGTCAAGCCAGCAGCTAAGGACAATATTATTTTGACGTCCAATAATGACGTTGATATTTGGTTGATTTTAGGTTGTTAGAAAGTGACCAAAATCCAACGTCGAGCCAACATCTTAAACCAGCGTCATATTGACGTCAAATACTGACATTTATTCGTCAGGTACGGCAACCAAAATCCAACATCTGATAGACATTGTGGTCACGTCAACACAACGTCAAGCGGTAACATCATTAGACGTTGATATTTGGCTGGTTTTAGGTTGGCCTGACGTTGAGTTCTGACGTCAACATGATTTTCATATTCAAACAAACTGCAATGTCCTCATGACATTAGGGTACAATGTCAACTTGACGTCTTGTGCTTGCTGGCCGTTTAAGGCCATCATACAGTAAACATCCGTCATCTTCCCATCAGTCACCTGCATCTAAACAGCTCTGGGTCAGTGTGTGTAAAGATTTTGAACATCTTCTTGGACACTTTTAATGCTTCCAAACAGTTTGCTGCAGTTATAAATCACCCATGTTATGAGGTATTCATTATGAAGTTATTTACCTTCCATGTGTGATGTAATTGGACAGGAATCACAGGACTGAACTTTCTAATCCCCATAGACAAGAAAAATACAGTAGTGATGCAGGCTGAAGGACAGTAGTGGAGTAAACGTCACTAAAAATGTGCTCAAGGGAGAGTAAAAGTACACATGTATAAAACGACTCAGTAAAGTTCAATTCCTGAGGAAAACTACTCCATTACATTTGTAATTAGTTACGTTACACCACTGCTGATTAGTGATGATGGAGCTCTCTGGAATGAATGTTAATAACAATGCACTGTGGCCTTGGTAAAGCAGGCATCATGTAAACAGAAGGACTCAACACTCCATTAGTGCTCAGTTATTAAGATGTGTTGACTTCATTATTATCTGCATGATTGGTTGAGGCTGTTGAGTCGAGATGTAAAACAGAGAAAGGGGAAGTTTCAGCTCTTTATCTCTTTATTCTTCTTAAGCATTTTAATTAAACATGCGAATTATAAATGCCCGACTTTTACTTAATTAATGAGAGAACGTGCACATCTACAGTCATATGTGTGAAGCCTGCTCCACTCTCAGGTGTCTGTTACCTCATAAATATGTATAATGTTCTTTCATTTTTACAGTGGATTATTCTGTAGCCATATTTTTCTAAACATAGCACATACCGTACCGAAACCGTGACCCTAAAACATGCCAAACTGTGAGTAGACTGAACCGTTGCACCCCTAATATATACATAATATAGACAAAAGCTTCATTTAGACTGTTCTGCTTTTGAACACCACAGTTGTTCTCTGAGCCAGAGTCATAAGACTATTAAACACATGCAGGACACAGCTGAGGATCTGCACGTGTGGAGAAACACTCTGCTAATGTTAAATAACGCTGGTGAAGATCACGAGTGTTTTTCTCAGAGGTCAGAGAGGTCACCTGAGGGTCAGACGCCTGCAGCTCGTTGTGCTGCTCCATCAGTGTGTGCGTGTGTCCCGCAGCCAGCGGAGGAGGAAACACAGCCAGAGAACACATCATACACCTGCAAACACACACACACACACACACACACACACGTCATGAACAACACACACATATGCAGATACACACAAGATAAACAATACACACATCATACACCTGCAAAACACACACACACACACACACACACACAATATACCTACACACTCATCATATATACATATGTAGATACACACAGATCATAAACAAAACTCACACACAATAGAGATTATAAACAATACACTTACAACATAAACAATATACATGCACACACATCATAAACAATACACACACACACACATAAATATATATAACATACGGAAAACCCATACACAGATAGACACAATTACACGCACACACAGAACACAGAGTCAGAACACACAACATACATAAAACCCAACACACACATTATATAAGTGAGGAACCTGCAGCGCGTTTCTCCATCGTGTTAATAATATGATCTGGCATAACTCTAATCATGTTCACAGTAATGGATCTGAGTTTAATTACAGTACAGGTCAGACTGAGGCGCCTGTAGACTGCTGAGGGGCAGAACCTGCTGCTGCTGCCGCCGTGATGATTCAGGCTATAAGTGAAGACAACACTGCTACAGGTTACGAATGAAGACTCCAGAAACACCCAGCACTGAGAACACGGAGACCTTATAACTGTGTTGTGTTTAATAATAGTGTTTTTTCTGAAACTCACCAGTTGAACAGCGCTGAGGCTCCAGCAGAACTCGCGCCTTCACATTGACGGAAGCCCTAATGAGACAAATCACCTCAGGAAAACACAAACGCGTGTTCATAATAAAAGTCCTCCAGCTCTCACCAGTTTACTATAAAAGCTGTTTTGTTTTAACCACGGGTTTACAATTATTTATTACCATATATTTATTACCATATAACCTTTTTATGTTATTGTTATTATAATGAGTTGCTTGGCTGAGGTAGTTGCAAGAAGGCATACAGCTGCGATACAATGAACGTAAGTAAGTGTATGTATATAGCGCATGTATTATGTATGGCCACACACCTAAAGCGCTTCACAATAATAAGTGGGGTCTCTCCACTCCTTCACCAGTGTGCAGCTCCACTTGATGATGCTCCGGCAGCCACAGGACAGCAGCACCAGTGCCCTCACCACACACCAGCTATAGGTGGAGTGGAGAGACAGTGATAGAGCCAGTTCAGTGGATGGGGATGATTAGGAGGCCATATGGAGGGAGTTTGGCCAGGACACCGGGGTTACACCCCTACTGATTACCAGAAGTGCCATGGGGTTATTAATGAGCACAGAGAGTCAGGACCTCGGTTTAACATCTCATCTGAAAGACGGCGCTTACTAACAGTATAGTGTCCCCTTCACTATACTGGGGCATTAGGACTCACACACACCACAGGTTGAGCGCCCCCTGCTGGCCTCATTAACACCACTGCCAACAGCAGCCTAGTGTTCCCATGTGGTCTCCCATCCAGACACTGTCCAGGCTCAGCCCTGCTCAGCTTCATTGAGTAACCACGTGATATGGCTGAGAATTATTTATATTATTGATTAAATTAGCCATTAAATTGTATTTAATTATCGTCTACCCCTAAACCCAACCCTCACAGTGATGTAAAATATTAGTTATTGTTGCAGAGTGTGTCACAAACATTAGGTAAAGTTAGTAGGGGAGGTCTAGAAGGGATACAGCTGCAGATACATCAATAATGTTTGTGACACGCTGTACAACAATAATTCATATTTTACATCACTGTGAGGGTTGGGTTTAGGGGTAGACGATAATTAAATACAATTTAATGGCTAATTTAATCAATAATATATATAAATATGTTTGAAGTTGGCGATGCAGTGGCGCAATAGGTAGTGCTGTCGCCTCACAGCAAGAACGTCGCTGGGTCGCAGGTTCGAACCTCGGCTGGGCTGGGTCAGTTGGCGTTTCTGTGTGGAGTTTGCATGTTCTCCCTGCATTCGCGTGGGTTTCCTCCGGGTGCTCCGGTTTCCCCCACAGTCCAAACACATGCAGTACAGGTGAATTGGGTAAGCTAAATTGTCCGTAGTGTATGAGTGTGAAGGAGTGTGTGGATGTTCCCAGAGATGGGTTGCGGCTGGAAGGGCATCCGCTGCTTAAAATCGTGCTGGATAAGTTGGCGGTTCATTCCGCTGTGGCGACCCCGGATTAATAAAGGGACTAAGCTGACAAGAAAATGAATGAATGAATGTTTGAAGTTAGTTTAACGTTTAGAAATTTGTATCAGGGATGTATTTTATAAAGCAATATTTGTCTTTGTTTACATTAACTTATTATAATGATGATATAATCATTAACAATTATTAATGCAATGATCGTAGCCAATGAAGTAGCCTACATGTTGCTGTACATGTTGCTGCTGTCTATCTTGATCACCTTTTACAAAACAGAGATTCAGCATTAACAGTTATAGTTTTTACATTTCTTAAATATTTTGTACATTACTGACGTTTATCAATTAAATAAAATGATAAAAGGAAAAAAACATAAGCAGAAAATATCAAATTTAGCTGAAATGTTGTCGTTTGTAATATTTTATATGTATTTATATTGTAGTTTGTTATATTTTGTGTGAGTATAGTAACCTGTTTGAATTTAAACATGGTGGCCATGGCGCATTGGTTAGCACTGCTGCCTCACAGCAAGAAGGTCGCTGGTTCGAGTCTCGGCTGGGTCAGTTGGTGTTTCTGTGTGGAGTTTGCATGTTCTCCCCGTGTTGGTTTGGGTTTCCTCCGGGTGCTCCGGTTTCCCCCACAGTCCAAACACATTCGCTATAGGGGAATTGATCAACTAAACTGGCCGTAATGTATGAGTGTGTGAGTGTGAATGAGTGTGTATGGGTGTTTTCCAGTATTGGGTTGCAGCTGGAAGGGCATCCACTGCGTAAAACACGATAAATAAGGGACTAAGCTGAAGGAAAATGAATGAATTAAAATATTTAATCTTACTATTCCTAATATATTATATTAAGGCGGTTCATTCCTCCGTGGCGACCCCAGATTAATAAAGGGACTAAGCCCGAAAAGAAGATGAATGGATGAATGTATATTATGCTAATGAATATAACTATTTAATAAAACTGTTTTGTTCAAATGCACCAAAAATGATCAGCTATATTCACTGAGAAATGGATCAAAAATTCATTTTCAAACCAGGCTGTGCTCATTTATGCTGAGCCCTGCAGATACAGCTGAAGTCAGAATTATTCACCCCCTCTGAATTTTATTTTCTTTTTTAAATATTTCCCAAATTAAGTTTAACAGAGCAAAGAAATGTTCACAGTATGTCTGATAATATTTTTTCTTCTGGAGAAAGTCTTATTTGTTTTATTTCGGCTAGAATAAAAGCAGTTTTTAATTTTTAAACACCATTTTAAGGTCAATATTATTAGCCCCTTTAAGCTATATATTTTCTCGATAGTCTACAGAACAAACCATCATTATACAATAACTTGCCTAATTCCCCTAACCTGCCTAGTTACCCTAATTAACCTAGTTAAGCCTTTAAATGTCACTTTAAGCTGTATAGAAGTATCTTGAAGAATATCTAGTCTAATATTATTTACTGTCATCATGACAAAGAGAAATTAAATCAGTTATTAGAGATGAGTTATTAAACTATTATGATTAGAAATGTGTTGAAGAAATCTGCTCTCTGTTAAACAGAAATTGGGGGAAAAATAAACAGGTGGGCGAATAATTCTGACTTCAACTGTATATTATAAAATTTCACATACTCCTCTCAAAATCTGTATAACTAAGTGAAGTGGAGTAAAACGCTCTAGCCTCAATGTATAACATGTACAACCTATATTAAAAGCCCATTTGTTTGTAAAAAATAAAAAGAGAAGTACATTATATAATGGTTTCTTCAAATAAATGTCGTATGCTTTAATTATATTAATATAGCAAGGACCCTTTACCTTAAAATGAATAGTGTTCCTCTCACCAAGGTAAAGTAATGTTTCTCAGGTCAGATCTTCTTCTCTCCGCTTTATTAATTTGATGCCACAAGAACAAGAGGTATAACAGTTCTCTGACAGGTATTAAATATTAAAATATAAAGATTAAAAATAGACATGTACATGAATCTGAATGTTTTGAGAGCATTGCGCGTCTCCAGTGCTGTTTTGTTATGTGGTTGTTCTATATCATCTGAAGTGGTTTATAAAGGGGGATAAGTTTGGTCTAGTATATATGTATTTCCCTAAAAACATAAACAAATTAAAAAGATGTCGTCCTTTACAATCCCAGCTCTCATTATCAGAATAAAACAACACATCAGTAATCATATCATATCACACACTCCATTTGTTTGTTAATAAACAATTTCTCGGAAGGTCAAACCCAGCAGCTCGCCGTGTGGGGCTTTGACGTCATGCTCGTGCTCGCGGTTACGCACAGCGCCCCCTTGCGGCGTCATAGGGCGTGACGTCACTTCAGCACCGTAGAGGAGAAACAGCTCCTTCCGCTCGACTAATGGACCCGAATCCGTGACCGACCGAAAACACGACGAACAGGAGGAGAAAACCGGAGGAGAAGCGGCAGAAAAACAGCAGCGGATCCGCGCGACATTTGACGACCGTCATCATCATCATCATCACCATCCGGAGAGCAGAGGTACCATCCCCGCATCCCAAACACCAGTGTGTATGTGTGTGTGTGTGTGTGATGGTGAATCTCATTGCGGTACTTCACTCTTTCACAATGACATCACATCTGAACCGACGCGTCCATCGCTGCGCGTTCTTCAGAGCGCGGTGTTTTTCAGCGCGCACAATAGCGTAATAACGCGACGCGACGCGTTATGCAATTTTGTCATATTGTGATCGCGCTGCTGAAGCGCGCGCGCGGCTCTCCACACGACGCGTTATTCTTATTTTATTATTATTCGCGTCCACACATCCCATAATGTAACCATAACGACATGAAGACGTCAATGTGAGTGTAATAACGCGTCTGGAGATGTGTATCAATATGGAGGAGTAATAACACGCTTATGTGCTTTCATTGGCCACCATTCACCTCAGAACATCATCACAAATGATGGCCGTTCACGGAGATGAGCAGGTCACACACATCAGCTGAACCGCAGCGAAAACGCGTGAACATGCTTCAGATGTGGATCCGAATCAGATGTGGCCGCTCTGTGTGTGCTTTAAAGAGGATAAGAGGGGTTCAGTTAGTGTGTTTTGTTCAATATAATGTGTGTGTATGTGTAATCTGACCATTTGGTTAGCAGAATATCTTCATTTACAGCCTCTTGTAATGTTGTTCAGTATAGCAGCGGTTTCAGCAATCTCTAATAGTCAAATACAGTAGTAAAAATCTGATTAAATTAGAGCAGTAATCACTATACACACAGGCCAGCTCAAGCCTTCAGGAGCCCTATAATATTACTACTCTCAGTGCAAATAACACGTATACATTATTGATATATTTATACAGAGGTGTAAAGAGTTACCTGAAAACCATACTTGAGTAAAAGTACAGATACCTTACTGTAGAAATTACTCCATTACAAGTCACTAATTCCAATAAGACTTGAGTAAAAGTATTAAAATATTTAATATTTTAAAAGAACTTAAGTATTTTACTCATACTGAATGTAATAAAACACAAACTCACAGCTAAATGCACTTGATGCAAAATGTATAATTTTAGTGATACATTTATTCACATTGCACAAAAAAATTAAATAAGCTAAAATATAGTCATGTCATGTCGCAGTGGGTTTTGCCATATCAGTAACTGTATTAATTTTTGGAAACATTATACTTACAATACCATTGTAAAGTCAGACATAATTTGACTAAATTCACATTAAATAGACTCTTACCTCAATGTGTTTTTTTTAATTTGAAGATAAATTCTTAAAAGCACTTATTTTCGTGGTTCGTGGCAAACAAAGTAGACACTGCATCCTGTAAGAGCCATTCTGTATATCGGCAAATGAAAACATTTCTTTCAGATAAGGCCATGGATGATCATCAGTGCTGGAACTGCTTGATGTGCCGGCTTCAGCTTCATCACTGGCTGCAGCCATGTCGCTAATTAAACACCTGGTATTAGGCAAGCTGCTAATTCACATTTACGTGATTTAGCCCATAAATAGCATACAGTACCTTCTGCACCCTGCAGATGGCGATATCGCCTCGTTCGCCCAACAGATTAGCCGTGGTAGATAAAGATGCCGACTTGTCGCGCACAATCACAATGTAATGAGTAACGGTAAGCATCCGTTGAAATGTAGTGGAGTAAAGAGTACATATATTCAATCAGAAATGTAGTCAAGTAGAGAGTAAAAGTTGCTTATATTTTTGAGACTCAGTACAAGTACAAAGTAGCCAAAAAAATACTTAAGTAAAGTAACGAAGTCCATTTACTCAAGTACTTTACACCACTGTATATATATGATTAAAACACCCTTTATCAGTTGAATTTGCTGCAGCAGTGCTGTTCATATCATATCAATGGTGTTGTGTAAGACTGGAGAGATTATTCCTGGAAAACAACCGTCCTGGGGTGCGTTTCTCAAACAGCGACATAACTCACAGCTGAACGATAGTTTGGGAAAAGAATGATGTAGTGACGAGTGTTTCCCAAAACCTGTAGTTTCTCTGTCGCAGACCCATCGCTTGAACCACGTTAGTTATAATGAAAAACGCCCATAAAACGGGGTGGAGTAACTACTTTAGAGAAGAACCCCATCATTTCTTTGTGTAAATTATACTGTTTTACACAAACACACATTTAAAATAAAATCCAATATTAGTTTAGGTAAAAACATGCACTCGCTTAACATATTAACTGAAATGTATGTAAAGGGCATGTGTAGAGGCCTGTGTTTGCTTTACTAATATTATTGAGAAGTTGAACATTACATATTCTATTCTAAAATATAACATCACTTACAAAAGCTAACACATATTCTAATATCATATATAAATCATATAAATAAATAAATAATGAGGCGATTTATTAAGAAATTTAATTTAATATTTATTATTTATTAGAAAATGAAAAAAAATCTATTTTAATAATAATATTAATGATGATGATGATGATGATTATCAGACGTAACATAAATTCCACTTTTAAATGTCATGAGGCTGTGTTCAAAATCACATCAAAGTTTTTAAAGTGCACTGCGAAGAGAGCACAATTGCAAACATGAAGATCGCTAAAACTGTAAAAAATATTTTGAAAGCAAATTACACCTAAGAGAGATGACTTTAATGCTTTTTTATTTTTAATATTTCCAAGTTTAAATGTTAGAATGTTGTAAATGAATAGGGCATAGGGAGGATAAGTGGGAATAGAACACAGCCAGGAACTATGCTTTTAACTACAGCTCCAGAGGTGTCGTTTCAAGTGCTCAAGTTTGCGACGCAGTTTGTGAATGTTCGTTAGGGCGATGGATTTGGGAAACAGCAAATCAACGAACTATCTTTGTAACTAACTTGCGACCTCAGTTGGCTAACGTTGGTTTTGGGAAACGCACCCCTGGACGTACTTTATCACATCTACTGCCACAAAACGAAACAATTAGACTAAAAACATTGATCTGAGCTGTAGTAATTCACTAGCACTTTAATTAAATGTAAAGCTGACAGAAGCACAAACGGCTGAACGCAGCGCACACTAACCTACGCATTATTATCATTTACACACAAGATGGCGCCAAACACTGAGCAGTGAGAAAGATAAGCATTAAATATGGATGTGAATGTTAATTATTCACTAATTATTCTAGATAATTTATAGCCTATAAGTTTTCTCAGTTTACCTTTATCTTGCTGTGTTTTCTTCTTTGTTCTGTTTATCCGTGCCAGATGAATATATCCTTTCAAGAGTTCACACTTAGCTGATGATCAATAAAGCGTAATTGGCATGCTGTCCCGGGAGAGAGCCCTGAGCTCGTATATCCTCGAGCCCGGGGCTCCCTCCTGTTAGAAGGGCGAGAGGGAAGTTCGAGCTCAGGAAGGTCTCGAGAACTCCCCCGCTTATCGCCGTGTGAATAGTGTAAACTAAAGTTGTCTTAGGCAATAATTTGGTTTAGTCGATTGGCTATGGTGTTTGTTTTTGGACGGTGGGAGGAAACCGGGGAACCCGGGGGAAACCCACGCGAACACGGGGAGAACATGAAAACTCCGCACAGAAACGCCAACCGGCTCAATGGGAGGTTGAACTGGTGGCGTTCTTGCTGTGAGGCAACAGTGCTATTCACTGGGCCGCCGTGTCGCCCTATAGGAAAGGGTGGAAGTAGGGGTGGAAGGAGGGGGGAACTTCGAGACAAAGATAACTGGAGTGAAATCTCTGGTTATTTATAGTGTGTCCGTAATCATCTAATAGGGCAGATTACGGAGCTGATAATGTGCCAGCCGTGTTCATCATAAGCACGTGATCCTCTCGAAATTAGTTTATAAATAAACCACACTTATTTGATTATCCAGTGTTCAGTATATAATATTATAACATATAGTATATAACATAATACTGCCGTTTGTTTAACTGAATAATGCATTTTGCATAATCGCCGGTCTCTATTGACCTGTTATAATTAAAGGTGCTGTGTGTAAGCTTTTGACTCCTCTAAAGCATTAAATACCAGAACATGTTTGCAGAAACAGGCTGACATGCTAAGTGAACAATGCTAAAGTCAGTTCTTCTGCTTTATAAATGTGTCTTCAGTGTTTTTGTTCTGGTCTCTGTAACCTGCCCACTGCCAGTTTTCCAAATCATATTTCAGCACTCAGGGTTGCCAGATAATGGAAAACACACCGTATTCAGTTTCAGTCTTGAAGGCTGCTTCAATATATGTGGACTCAGCTGAAGATGCGCCCTCTGGAGGACAGCAGCAGCCTCCCAAATGCAGATTTAGAGTTATAAAAAGCTTTTAATAATATAAATACTATAAATGTAAACATTAGCTGAGCAGGTTACACTGTAGCACTGAGTCCTAACAGCAGGCAACCAAATTCCAGACGCAACACGACAGAAAGCTTTAAATAGCAGACGTTCAGCAGCAAAGAGTAGGGCACTGGACTTAGACAGAATGGTAAGAATTAGAGTCTAATGATTACATATTAAACCTCTTTTACATTATTAAAAGTACACGCTGAGTGTCTGATATGTGTTGCTTTGCACTGAATCCCGGTTCTGACGTTCATTTTCAAATACGTTTATTTTATTCTCCAGATCTGAGCTGAACTATCTGCTGCTGCTTTCAGTATATGGCAGTAAATGTGATGTGAAACAGCATTCAGACTCACATGAGGAGCATCTAACACTGAATAAAGCACACGAGCTGTACCTGAGCTCATCACTGTCACAGTAGTTTATGCAGTTATGCAGTGAGAAATAGAAACCATTTCTAAAATAGAAACTCTAGGTGATGGTTTAGACAATAACACGGGAAAGATTCCTATTGTCACGTGTAGGTTTAGTGTAGATTTGATAGTCAATCTGGCAACCTGCATTTGTGTGGAGTCGTCAGGTGAAAAGTGTTTTGATTCTGATCTGCAATACCTAGTTCAACCACTGGGTGTCAATCTTACTGCACCATTTAAAGAACTAGTTATTTTGTGTACTCTTGGGGGCCTCCTGGTGGCCACAAGGCCTCAAAGCAGAGGTCCCAAAGAGCAGGTGTAGTAAATAAATCCGGAGAACACTTGAAATGCACGTCTGAGACTGCGCAGAATCTTTTTAGCAGACATGCTGTTTGTGAAAATGCCACCAGTTTACCGTTCACACTGAGAGAGATCTTGACTTTCACAGAGGATTTTTAGTAATAACCCATGGCACTAATCAATACACTTCTAAACCCAAAGCATCCCTACTCTGTAAATGTTCCTCCTTAAAACACTCCATCATTTGATCATACAAATCAGTACGGCCTATGATCTGTGCGTCTGTTTTACCGTAATAAACGTCCTGAAAGAATAAAGAATGCTATATATAGCTGGCTTATAATGAATGCTTAGAGTAGATTTAGTCCACTAAAATCGTATTAAATTTAGTCTACTAGAAGTAGTCTACTACAATGAATTGCGTGCATGAATGGCATTTTAGCAAAAAAAAACTAAGAGGAAAACAAAATCAAAAGTTGCTGCCAGCGGAGGGCGCTCTCACACACAAAACTCCAAACACTCTAAAACAGGAAACCCATTGGCATTGTTGAATAAACAGAGGATTTCCCTAATTTCATCGTTGCAGCATGTCCTAATTAGCACACGACTACTGAATCTGTCAGCTGATCAGTCATTTAAGAAATAATACAGTTTTTACCCCTTTTGCTCCCCACTTTTTGACATGACGTGTTCAACTTTAATGATTGCCGATCTTCAACGCTTTGGTGCACAGATTTAAACTTGATCTCATTTTAAAGAAGACAGATGTCAGATTGTAGCTAAAAGTTTAGTAAAAGAAAAGTTATGTGCCTTCATGTTCATGAAATAATAAATCAGTAAATGTACATTTTGTTTTATTACAATAAATAAGCATTTCACTAAACTTGTTTTAGCCTAAAACAGACAAAAATAATCAAAGCTAAATATCTGAGCAAATTATATTCCAAATTTAAAGCTTCAGATTTAGTTTGGCTGCAGTACCAGACATGACCACCAGGTGACCAAATGAGTACGTCCTCTATTTCTGTGTATGTTTTGAGGAATAATAACCATACGTTTCATACTTTTGACAATATTTATAAAGTAGACATGCAATCCTAAAGTAGTTTGGGCAGTTTGGTGGTGTTTGATTTGAATTTAGCCTCTAAAGATGTTTACTTGTGGATTGCTGTAGCAAAGTAATGCTTAATGACTCTGATGAGTATCCTCTGTTGCTCAGTAAGATCTATCAAAAGTCTATCGCTATATATGGAAACTAGACATTTTAAGCTTTCAGGTGATTTATAGTTAGTGATGATTGCTCTATGTTTAGACTACAATATTATTTAAAATATTGCTGTCAGTTCTCCCACAGGCTGTATATGAGAGTAAATGTGTGTTAATATCTTACTCTTCCTAAGTAACAAAGAACTGTGGTAAAATGTGTATTCAGAAATTCCAGACCTTTTGAAGGATATAGTTTGTCATGATTAGATTAGGGTTTAACTGCACCAATCTGAAGCATGTAGAGACTCAAACAATCACAACAGTTCCACATGTGTCTCCCAAAACTGCACATGAGATAATTGCATGAGAATGTCCTCTGTGCAGAGTGATCGCTGTCCAGAGTGCTGAAATATAACTATATGTGGAGTCCTATCCTGAACATTAAAGCCAACATAAACAACAAGACAATCATCATCTGATGCGGATTAACAACCAAGAAGAGTCTGTATAATGAATTAAGACTTAAGCTTAAAAACGTAAAGTTATGCATAGGAAATGCCTAATACATGGCTGAGTTTCATGCACATCAGCAAGTCATTGACAGAGTTTCTCTTGAACAAAGTTCCAGAAAATTTACCATTGCATTCAAGTTCTAGCTACTAATGTCTAGTTTATACTAGGGCTAATGTGTAATATGACGATATACACTCACTGGCCACTTTATTAGGTACACCTGTCCAACTGTCCAATCACATGGCAGCAGCTTAATGCATTTAGGCATGTAGACATGGTCAAGACATGGTCATGCCACAAGAAAGTGGCATGGTTGTTGCTGCCAGACGGGCTGCTCTGAGTATTTCAGAAACTGCTGATCTACTGGGATTTTCACGCACAACCATCTCTAGGGTTTACAGAGAATGGTCCGACAAAGAGGAAATATCCAGTGAGCGGCAGTTCTGTGGGCGCAAATGCCTTGTTGATGCCAGAGGAGAATGACCAGACTGGATCCAGCTGATAGAAAGGCAACGGTAACTCAAATAAGCACTCGTTACAACCGAGGTCTGCAGAAGAGCATCTCTGAACACACAACACGTCCAACCTTGAGGCGGATGGGCTACAGCAGCAGAAGACCACACCGGGTGCCGCTCCTGTCAGCTAAGAACAGGAAACTGAGGCTACAATTCACACAGGCTCACCAAAACTGGACAAGAGAAGATTTCTCCAACACTGTGATGTTGCTGTATATCAATTCAATTCATGTTTATTTATATATTTATATACATTATATTTTTACAATGTAGATTGTGTCAAAGCAGCTCAACATAGAAGTTCTAGTAAAGTCCAGATTTATCGTCACTGATGGGACACTAAGGCACCAACGCAAGCCTTACACAAGTACTGATATACAGCCACATCGCACTGCTAGTGATATTGCTCATATATATATATATATATAGCACATTCAACTTTCCTTAGTCAGAATTTTGTACCAACAGCCATCACAGGATTCCTCGTGGTCTTCAAGTCTTTTTCGATGGGTTATTTTCACAATTCCTGATGGTATAGCAGTCAAAATAGGACAAATGAGCTCATGTATGGGGCAAATTCTGGACCTTTGTCAGTGAGGGGTGGGTCTTTCGAAACCCCCCGCCCCCCCTCTTCCAGGCTATGGGCCTGAATATAAACAAAAATAAACCAAAACAAATAATAATAATAAACACCGGGTTGTGTGTAATAATAACAGTGGAAAGACAGAAGGAGAAAGAGCTGAACTACTGAAATGTGTTTAATGCTTAATATAAAGGCTGTTTTGGTGCTGCAGCTTAAAGACACCTCTCTTATGGAGAATGAAGCCTCATGCATTGCTCAGGTGTGAGTTTCTCACAGACTTCAACAGAGTGTCTAAATCTTGATGCTTCTGTGGCTCTCGTCTATCAAATCTGAGCTTTATTTAGTATTCTCTATTGGATTTGGGTGAGGTGATTGGCTGGGCCATTCTACAGCTTTCTGTTCTCTGTAAGCATTTGAGAGCTTTCTCGGCTGTGTTTTGGATCATTGTCTTGCTGAAACGTCCACCCTGGTGTCATCTTCATCCTCCTGCTAATGTAGATGTTGGGCTGAAGCAGCTGATGTTCATTTACACTAAGGAAGGGCAGAGGCTTGCTGAAGAACAGATTTCAGCTGCTGTCTGGGCTTTCTCCACCTCCCTTCTACATGTCTTCTTGTGTTCAATACTTTTTCCCTGCATTATTTCATTTTTATTATGCATAACTTCTTATTTAAACTAATTAGATTTGTTTTATTTGCATATAGGTATTCTTTGGTTGTTATTAACATCTGGGGAACATTCAACAGCACCTTTAGAAATGTTTTCTGAGAAATGTGGTGACGTGTTCAATACTTATTTTCCTCACTGTACATATCTGTCTGTCTCCAGTTTTCCTTAGGCTCCAGGCCAGATCTAGATCTCAAAGCGTTCTCTGAGGACTGCAGGCCAAATATAGTTATTCTTTACCCCTGGAGGGCCAGTGTACTGCATGCTTTAGCTTCAATCAAGCTCTTTCTAGAATGCTAGAAACCTCCAGACTGATGTCGGTCCTGATGGACACTAGTGCACTGCAGGAGTCCTGAGCTCGAGTCCCGACTCGTGGACCTTTCCAGATCCCATGAACCCCCCTTTCCAAATTTGCTTACTGCCCTGGCAAAAATTCCAAAATTAAATCTATAACACTTTAGTTGAAGGGTGTCTTTGTCATTTATTTTATAACAGCATCATTAATATTTTTCTTTGCCTCAACTACAGTGGTACAATAGAATTTGTCATTAAAATATCATGAAATACTAATGACGCTGTTATAAAGTTTTTTGACAGAGTAATGACAATATCACTGAAAAGGTTTAACAACAAATTGAGTTTGTTCTACTGAACAAAAATGATCATAAAAATATTCAGGACAATTATAATGGCCTCACAATAATCATGTTTATGACAGGTTTATGACAAGTTATGTTGTCTTGGTAATGTCAAGTTGTCAACATTGTCATTTTTGCATTTAGACAGAGCAAATGGCACTTCATAACAGTTGTCATAAGCATTTATAAACCCCTCCATTCAAGCTCAGCTCTTCTGACAGGTCTACAAGTTTGATTCGTTAGTTCTCGTGACACTATAAGCTTCGCTAATGCACACGGTCTGAGCCGGAAGACCCGAGATTACTTCACCTTTTTGATGGTTTTCACTCTTCTCGGGATTTTGAGTAGTCCATTCATCATGTGACAGCATGTAAAGAGACGAATGACTCAAGTTCACTCAAACCAGAGGGCTCAAGATATAAACAGAATAAATCTTTTTCTGGAGTTGCCCACGGTGTGGGGTTGCTTATAGCTCCCCCACTGTGTGTTGGAGTTTTCCCTGGTGAACGAGAGGGTCGCCTCCCTGTGCCTTCGGGTCAGGGATAGGTCTCTCACTGGGGTTTGTGCCTATGGGCCAAACACCAGTGCAGACTACCCTGCCTTCTTAAAGTCATTGTGAGGTGTGCTGGAAGTCACTCAGACTGAGGACTCCATTGTTCTACTTGGGAACTACAATGTCCACGTGGGTAATGACAGTGATACCTGGAGAGGTGGTATTGATCTGACTCTGAGTGGTATTCTGTTATTGGACTTCTGTGCTAATCACAGTTTGTCCATAACAAACACCATGTTTTGAACATAAGGGTGTCCATTAGTGTACATGGCTCTAGGACACCCTTGGGCGGAGGTCAATGATCGACTTTTTGGTTGTATCATCCGATCTCCGACAGTATGTTTTAGAAGAGAGGGGCAGAGCTGTCAACTGATCACCACCTGGTCACCTGGATCCGCTGGTAGGGGGAAAGCTGGACAGACCTGGCAGGCCCAAACGTATTTTGAGGGTCCTCTGGGAACGTCTGACTGAACCTCAAGTCAGAGGGATTTTCAACTCTCCTCCGGAAGAGCTTTGACCAGATCCCGTAGGAGACTGGAGACATTGAGACGGAGTAGTCCATGTTCTCCAACTATATTGTTGACGTGGCCGTGAGGAGCTGTGGCCGTAAGGTCTGTGGTGCCTGTTGAGGCAGCAATCCAAGAACCCGATGGTGGATACCGGAAGTAAGGGATGCCGTCAAACTGAAAAAGGAGTCCTACAGGGCTTGGCTGGCTTTCAGGACTCCCAAGGCAGCTGATGGGTACAGGCAGGCCAAGCAGGCTGCAATCTGGGCAGTTACAGAAGTAAAAACTTGGGCCTGGGAAGAGTTCGAGAGACCATGAAGGATGACTATCGGTTAGTCTCGGACCACAGGATTTCATTTCTATTATTCACAGACGATGTTGTTCTGTTGGCTTCCTCAAACATGGATCTTCAGCATGCACTGAAGTGGTTTGCTGTTGAGTGTGACGCGGTTGGGATGAGAATCAGCGCCTTCAAGTTCGAGGCTATGGTGCTCCACCGGAAAAAGTGGTTTTCCATCTCCAGGTTGGAGGAAAGTCCTTACCCCATGTGGAGTATCTGGGGTTTTGTTTACGAGTGAGTTAAGGGTGGATCGCAAGATTGACAGGCGGATTTGTGCATAGGCAGCAGTAATGCAGTCGATGTACCGGTCCGTTGTGTTAAAGAAGGAGCTGAGCCGAAAGACAAAGCTCTCAATTTACCGGTCAATCTACGTCCCTACTCTCACCTATGGTCATGAGCTTTGGGTCATGACCAAAAGGACTTAATCTCAGATACAAGCGGCCAAAATGAGTTTCCTTTGCAGAGTGGCAGGGCGCACCCTTATAGATAGGGTGAGAAGCTCAGAGTACAGCGGCTGCTCCGCCACATCGAGAGATGTCCGCTGAGGTGGCTCAGGCATCTGTTTCGGATGCCTCCTGGATGCCTACCTAGGGAGGTGTTCCAGGTATGTCTCACCGGTAGGAGGCCCTGGGGAAACTCAGGACACGCTGGAGAAACTATGTCTCTCAGCTTGCCTGAGAATGCCTCAGGATCCCCCTGGAGGAGCTGGAGGAAGTGTCTGGGGAGAGGGAAGTCTGGGGTTCTCTCCTGAGACTGCTGCCACCGCGACCCAGCCCAGAAAAGCGTAAGAAAATGAATGAAATCTTTTTCCAGCTCTGACTATATTTGTTTGGCTTCTGTCTTTCACACAATGAATGAATGACTCGAAAAAGGAACATCTGCACAATGTGCGCATATGCGACTGAACAAATTGCTGCCTGAGAGGACTCATCATTCCCGAGTGACATTAAAGATTGTTTAGAAAGATTCAAGACAGTTCAAGAATGACCCATCAGTAATATCATTCGGAAGGGTGGGTAACTCAGTGCTCCAAATTGGGATTAAAAGATCTGTTCAACCGTCTGTGATCAGCTGCACCTCGAAAATGAATTCACAAGTTAAAAACTTTGTTAAAACAGAGTGTGTTTGTAATAAAGAAAATTGCTGTGAAACTCATAACCACTGGAATTACCACAGCTGCATAGGGTCAGTAAATGCATCTGTGTATATGTGTGTGTGAGAACTTTGTAACGGCATTTGTGTGTGACTCATCAATTCAGAAAGTCTTGAATAAACTCCAGCACAAACACATCTAATAACCTTACTGTGGTGTTTCTGACTCATAAACTGGATCTTTGCTTCCTCCGTGTCTGTCTCTGTCACTGACTGCTGTTTATCTGATGTAACACAGGAGAAACACACACACATGTGGGAACGGTGGGCAGGGAGAACCAGCTCATTTGTATTTAAAGGCACAGTCTACAAAAACAGCTACACCCTGCTCAGAGCTCAAATTCAGGCAGATTCTGCACTGTATAATATGGTCTGCTGGGTGATTAGAGCTGAAACTTTACAGACACATTCTGGAGGATTAATAATACATCATGTAAAAGGGGTAAAATAGTCTTTTAAGAGGTTAAAGATCGTCCACATCAATAATGTGCCCATGTTTCCTCTCCTTAGGTGTGTTGACCCACAGTGGTGCCCGTTCTGAAGGGTGGGTAACTCAGAGCTCCACCCGCACCCCTTCTGCCCCCATGGCTTGTATCCATGAGCAGCATGCCCCATCCCCATCCCTCTCCGGCTTCACCACGCCGCTCTCCGACCCACCCTTTTGCCATCCTGACCCAGAGGTTCCGGCCAGCACCCCAGACACTGAGCTGACCCCGACCCAATGCGTGCTGCGTAACGTGCTGTCCATCGATCCAGTGGGCGGCGGCAGTGGCACCCACAGCAACAGCCCTACCCTGAGCGACGAGCCCACCAACTTCTCCAACAGCGTGCTGAAGCTGCAGGAGGGTGGAGCGGAGGGCGGAGCGGTGCGCAGCCAGGCTGACAGCTTTAGACTGCAGCCCGGTGGAGGAGGCTTCCTGGAGGGCCTGTTCGGCTGCCTGAAGCCCGTGTGGACAATGATCGGAAAAGCCTACTCTACTGAACACAAGCAGAGCCAGGAGGGTGAGTACCGCACACACACAAGAGTTCAGCCGGGTGTGTTTTAGTGAGGGAAAGTTTGGATCTATTCTGTGAACCGGATCTTTTGGTCATTTCTGATTAAAAAGGACTATAGGTTCTTTTAAGGTTAGGTTCTGTTGTGTTCAAGGTTATGGACAAGAAAATATGATGCATTTAATGGTCAACAGCATATCGGCATGAAATGTCACACCAAAAACATGGACAGAAGAAAACATTGCTGTCATTGCTCATACGACAGCAAACATTGCACAGTGTATTGCACCTTAACAGAGCAATCACGCAAGAGTTTATTCTTTAATCGAGCCAATCCTGTGGAGAGTAAACCCACTATTGTTGTGAGGTGTTTTGGAGTGTAATGATTCTTGTCCTGCAGAGTGCTGGGAGGTGCCGTTCGAGGAGATCTCAGAGCTGCAGTGGGTGGGCAGCGGCGCTCAGGGCGCAGTCTTCCTAGGCAAGTTTCATGGAGAGGAAGTGGCAGTGAAGAAAGTCAGAGACATCAAGGAGACCGAGATCAAACACCTGCGCAAACTCAAGCACCCCAACATCATCACCTTCAAGTGAGTCAAGACCAATCATCAAACTGCACCAAAATCGACGGGAAATAAAAAGTTGTTTAAAGTGCCTGAAAATCTGCTAACTTCCATCAACAAAAGAATGTGCTGGTCATGATGAAAGTTACCTATCCTGGGGTTGTTTTCAGGCTACTCAGACTAATATCATTACAGCAGCAAAGTTCCTTAATTATTACGCCAAAATTAGAGTATAGTTGCTTGACATATCAGCCTAGAAAATAACATTTCTTTTTCAGTCAGTCTTTGTACAACTACAGAAGAGTCAAGCGTTAACAAGGAAAATTCTCAAAACTCCTTGGTCATTTTTGAACAAGATGCTAATGGTCAAATTTGATTAGCTTAGCCAGAAGTGTCCACACTCGGTCCTGGAGGGTCGGTGTCCGGGAGAGTTTAGCTCCAACCCTAATCAAACACACCTGAAGCAGCTGATCAAGCTCTAACTATGTATACTAGAAACTTCCAGGCAGGTGTGTTGAAGGAAGTTGGAGCTAAAGTTAGCAGGACACCGGCCCTCCAGGACCGACTTTGGACACCCCTGAGCTAAGCTAAAAGGGCTCCTACCAGACCTGGAGATCCACTGAAGTCCAGATTGGTAAACCTAAATAACAAATAACATTTACTCATTTAAGTGACATTTTTATCCAAAGCGACTGACAAGTGAGGATAAAAGACAGTGTGCTGTCAAATCACCAGAGCAGCAGTATATAAATGCTTTGGCAAGTCCATCAATTGGCCAACTTGACAAACATGCTCAGGTTCTCAGACTGTGTGTGTGTGTGTTTCAGGGGTGTGTGTACACAGGCTCCGTGCTACTGCATCCTCATGGAGTACTGTGCGCAGGGTCAGCTGTACGAGGTGCTGCGTGCGGGCCGGAAGATCACACCGTGCCTGCTGGTGGACTGGGCCATGGGCATTGCTGGCGGCATGAACTACCTGCACCTGCACAAGATCATCCACAGAGACCTCAAGTCTCCAAAGTACAGCACTTTACCTGCACTACAGCCTTATTTCTGTCCATCACCGATCTGTGCTAACTCCTCAGAATGTGCTACCGGTAGCTCAGTCTGTCATGTCTCATTTAAAACATCAGGGATAGCACATAATGTCAGCTTCAAATATCTATCAGAGTAAACTACCACCTCAAATAAGGATGTAATATCAGGGGTGGCTCATTTTGTCACCTACAGTAGGTGATATTACATCTGACCTGTAATTCACTTCTTTGCAATTTAGGCACAAAACCAAAACTTTTCCATAAACTCACATTATAATAAAAACAAAACATAACATTTGACATTATTCTGAGCCATAATAGTTTATTAATTCAATCAATTAAAGACAACGCTGACAGAAATGAACAAAAATGGCTGAATGGAGTATACACTAACCTGTGCAGTATTTAGTTACAAGATGGCGCCAACCACCATCTTCAATAAGGGTGTAGAAAGCACTGTCAGCTTCAAATGTGTATTGGAATGAACCACCACCTTAAACAAGGGTGTAAGAACAGGGGTAGTGTATCTTGTCAATAACGCAGTGTCCAAAAGGTTTTCTGTAAACTGCCACTGGATTAAAATAGCAGTAGCGTTTCCATGATAACAATTTGAACAACAAACCTCTGTCAATATTGTCAAGCACTTAGCGGTTTCCCTTACAGAAGAGAACTGTTTAAGGCAATATATGCAACACCCTTGAATTATTCTCTGAGGTAAGAGGAAATTAACCCGTTAGTGTCATACTTAAGGGAAAAACATTTGTGCTTTATGCAACCGGCCACTAAAATGCTGATGTGTGTTTCTCTTGTCAGTATGCTGATCACACACGATGACCTGGTGAAGATCTCCGACTTCGGCACGTCTAAAGAGCTCAGGGATAAAAGCACCAAGATGTCGTTCGCTGGCACCGTGGCCTGGATGGCACCGGAGGTGATACGGAACGAACCCGTGTCTGAGAAAGTGGACATCTGGTAATTATAATGATGGTTTTAATCAGAGGTTGATAGCAAGGTTATTATAGTAAATAAAAAGTCTACTAAGACTACAACTATAGTCAGGAATACTTTTTGCTAACTGATAAATATAGTCACAACAAATAAAAAAAATAATACTAAACCAAACCATCAACAGCCACTGCAAAACTAACTGAAATAATGTAGTAATAAGCAAAAATAAATAACAGTTCTTAGAATCTGTTCTGAATAAACATAAAACTACCTATTTTCCATCTTTTCTTCATTTGCAAAAAACATTAACAGCGAAACCAAGACATTAGACACAAAACATTGTTCTGAGCCATAATCGTGTCTCAATTCTTCAATTAAAGACAGAGCAGACGGACATGAAAACGGCTGAATGGAGTATACACTAACCTGTGCATTATTCAGACACAAGGTGGTGCCAAACAGTCAAAAACAGCTGCAAGACAGACAAGCATATAAATATGTGGACGTCTTCGCTGATGGTCAAGATGATTCTCAGTGTTTGTTAGTACTTTCAGTGGTTGTCAGCTCAGAGTATCCTACCTTGGAATATACTGATTGACCAAACAGAATCATGTATTCCAGACAGCTGTGTAATAACTAGCTGTAACATAACGTTTTTCACAGACATAACTGCGCAACAGTTGTGAACAGAATACAGTAGGCAACATTTGAAGTGGATTAAAACCTGGCATCAAAGTTGGCCTAAAACTATTCAACAACACCCGACCCTGTCTTGAGAACTTTTGGTCCATTTCAGATGTTGATCACTGTATATTACAAGCTTAGTTGGAAATCCTCCTGCCGAAATGGGACAACAGGTCATCACACTGGGGACCAGCTCAGTCGGAAGTACTGTTGAAAGCATCCATCACCCAGGAGCAGCTTCTGGAGGAGTTGATGGACCCAGACATGGTGCCGAACAGATCTATGCTGTTTTTCAGCCCTCCTAAAGCACATAAAGCGCAGCTACTCTCAATAAAATCCATGTCAGCCATTTTGCAATGAAACTGGAGTTGCCAGGCCGTCAGACTACCTTCCATGACGTGAATCTGCATCTATTGTGAAGTGAATTTCATGCACGAAGACATAAAGTCAACATGTTCAAGTGTCCAATTAATTCAATTCAATACACCTTTATTTGTATAGCGCTTATACAATGTAGATTGTGTCAAAGCAGCTTCACATGGAAGATTATAGTGAATTGAAACAGTGTCAGTTCAGTTTTCAGAGATTAAGTTCAGTTCAGTTTAGCTCAGTTCAGTGTGGGTTAATAATCACTACTGAGAGTCCAAACACTGAAGAGCAAATCCATCGATGCGCAACTCTACAGATCCCGAACCATGCAAGCCAGTGGCGACAGCAGCGAGTAAAAAACTTCACCAATTGGCGAAAGTGAAGAATTACAAGCGAATATTTGGGCCCATATTGCAAGCTCATTTAAACCCATATTTAACGTCATCCACTTGATCAGATTACTGAAAAAAGGTCTGGAGAGCATTAGGATATGGCCGATGGTTGAGTCTTGGATCGAGGAGGAACAGTTTTTTGTCCAGGGATTACATCCGTGAAACACTGGACCAGCTCTATACCCTTAGTAGGCTGCTGGAGGGTTCATGGGAGTATGCCCAACTTGTGTACATGTGTTTTGTGAACCTGGAGAAGGCGTTCATCTGGATCCCTTATGTCCCTCTGTGTGTGCTCTGGAAGTATTGAGTGCTCTGTTAAGGGCTGTCTGGTCCCTGTATAAACAGAGCAGGAGTTTGGTTCACATTTGTGGGCAATAAGTCAGACCAATTGTGTGCATGATCCAAAAAGCCACATCTGGTGTGAATGCCCAATTGATAGTGGACAAACTCAAACTGTTTCAGACCTCATTTACACCCGTATTTAGCATTGTCCACTTTCAAATGAATAAAAGCAGATCTCGACAGTCGGTGTAATGTCCCAAGTGCATCCAGAGGTCAGTAATGGGATCTGTGTTGTCTGCAGGTCATTCGGTGTGGTGCTATGGGAGATGCTGACCGGGGAGATCCCCTATAAAGACGTGGACTCGTCCGCTATCATCTGGGGCGTCGGAAACAACAGCCTGCAGCTCCCTCTTCCAGACAGCTGCCCTGATGGCTTCAAGATCCTGCTCAGACAGTGCTGGTAAAACACACACACACACACATACCGACACACAATGATAGAAACAGACGGAAAGACAGAGAGACAGTTGGACAAAGAAACAAACAAACTAGTCTAAAAGAGAGACTGGCAGACAGAGAGAGAGAGAGAGAGAGAGAGAGAGAGAGAGAGAGAGAGAGAGAGAGAGAGAGAGAGAGAGAGAGAGAGAGAGAGAGAGAGAGAGACAAATAGAAGACAGGATGGAATTATGTGGAAATTTTCTATAATAGCACAAGCGCAAGATGACACACACACAACTGACTCATTTTAAGTATCAGCTCTGTTGTTGCTAATATGTGTTTGTGTGTGTGTGTGTGTGTGTGTGTGTGTGTGTGTGTGTGTGTGTGTGTGTGTGGTGTGTGTGTGTGTGTGTGTGTGTGTGTGTGTGTGCGTGTGTGTGTGTAGGAACTGTAAGCCCAGAAACAGGCCGTCGTTCAGGCAGATTCTGCTTCATCTGGACATCGCCTCTGCAGACGTTCTGTCCACCCCACAGGAGACGTACTTTAAGTCTCAGGTCAGACTAAACACCAGCACTCTTCCACACCAACACACAATTACACACTCATGACACTAACAAATATGAAGTGCACTTCACTTTTTCCACATTTTGTTGTTGGAACCTGGAGTTCCCTCACCACATGCTCTGCTTTGTTTTTATGGCAAGTGGTGGTGTCAGTAGGATGCTCTTACAGAACACTTACTCCCTGGCAGAACTTTGATCCAGGGTCTGAGACTCTCATCTCCACAACGAGGTTACAAGTGTTCATGTTTTTTTGTCAGAGCAGCTGCAGCACACTTGGGTGGAGGCCCACAGCCAGGCATGAGGGGAAGCCTTTGCCAGCCCTTCCCTGGTGGCATAGTGGTTAGGATTTGGTGCTTTGCTGCATTGGTCTGGGTTCAATTCCTGGTCATGAAACCTTGACAGCGAACTTTGAGCTCTAGCGCCGCTGTGCTCTTTGAGCAGCAAAGTGGGTCTGCGAGAAAAAGATGTCCTTCGAGCCAGAGTCAAACCAAAAACCTAAGGATTGCCAACATCGCCCCCTACAGTCCTCCACTCCACCAACTGAGCTATCAAGGGCTGATGAGTGCCTTAAATCCCATTGACACTTCTTCCATTGAGGAAGCAGATGCAGGGGTTGACTCTTTAATCGTAACTGAGGTAGTCTGCAAGCTCTGGAGTAGCAAAGCAGTGGGGGTGGATGAGATACGCCCTGTGTACCTCAAGTCTCTGGATGTTGAGGGAGTTGTTTTAGCTTACACACCTCTACAATATCACATGAATGTTGGGTACCCCTGGACTGATGGTACCTCTGGACTGGGCGTCTGGGGTTGTGGTTAAAATTTTTAAGAACGGGACTGGAGTGTGTATTTAACTATAGGGGGATTACACTCCTCAGCCTTTCTGGAAAGCAGGTGCAGGAGTTTGGCATTTCCGGCATTAAGTCAAACTTGTTCCCAGTGCCTGTTGCACTTCGGGAGGGCTTTCCTCTGTCACCAATTTTGTTCATTATTTTTATTGAGAGAATTTCTAGGTGCAGCCTAGGGCTGGAGGGGGTCTGGTTCAGGGACCATAGGATTCGGACCTTGGACCATCGGACATGCGCTGGGATGGTTTTCTGCTGTGTGTGATGTGGGAAAGGCGGAAAGACGGAACATGAGATTGACAGGCAGAGTACAGCCGCAGCAGTAGTTAGAGTACCGGTCTGTTGTGGTAAAGAAGCTGAAAAGGCAAAGCTCTTGATTTGTACTGGTCAATCTACATTCCTAGTCTTACCTATGGTCATGAGCTTTGGGTCATGACCAGAAAGACAAGATTTAAGCAGGCGAAATAAGTTTCCTCCAAAGGGTTGCAGGGCACACCTTAAGTGGTAGAATGAGGATCTGTCACCCAGGAGGAACTCGGAGTAGAACCGCTGCTCCTTCACATTTAGAGAGGCAGCTGAGGGGCTCGAGCATCTGTTTCGAATGCCTCATGGACACTACCTAGGGAGGTGACAGGGAGGATGCCCTGGGGAAGACCCAGGACGTGCTGGAAAGGCTATGTGTCTATGCTTGCCTGGGAATGCCTTGGGATCCCATGTGAATGTCCACGTGTGTGTTTCTGCAGGCGGAGTGGCGAGAGGAGGTGAAGCAACACTTTGAGAAGATTAAATCTGAGGGCACGTGTCTGCACAGACTGGATGAAGAGCTGATCAACCGGCGCCGAGAAGAACTCAGGTCAACACCACTACTGACAAACACCAGAGGATAAACAACACCAGCAAACACTGACAAACACCAGAGGATAAATGACACCAGCAAACACTGACAAACACCAGAGGATAAACGACACCAGCAAACACTGACAAACACCAGAGGATAAACAACACCAGCAAACACTGACAAACACCAGAGGATAAACGACACCAGCAAACACTGACAAACCTCAGACAAACCAGCACAAAACAACACCAGCACACATTTGGATCCAAACACTTGGAACATTCTCTAGATTTACTAGCTTTAACTTTGTTAAAATGTGTTATTAATGTTTTATTTGATACAAGTGTGATGAAATTCCTTGCAGGCATGCGCTGGACATCAGAGAGCACTACGAGAGGAAACTGGAGAGAGCCAATAACCTCTACATGGAGCTCAATGCAGTAATGCTTCAGCTGGAGCTCAAGGAGAAGGAGCTGCTCAGGTAACCCAGATCAAATTCTGGATTGGGTTATCGATGATTTTACATTATCCTGGGGTCCGTTCACACCAAGCAGGATAACTATAAAGATAACGATAGAGATCGAGTTGTAACAATGGTTGACGTGTTAAAGAATAGCATAGTTCACACCACAATTACACTGATAAAGATACAGAGGAATGATATCAATCAGTGTGTTTGTGTGTACCATGCTGGAGAACTGACTAGGACTGCTAAATTGATTAGATTGATTACAGTCAGCAGATCAGTAGTGTTCAGATGTGCTCGCAGCACATTGAGACTGACACCTGCTGGATGTGTGGCAGTCTCTGTGTGTTGGAAGTGGCGTACTCATATTTCAGGGCATGTTTTGAGACACTGAATGGTTAAAATTGGGCCAAAGCAGATGTGTTTATCTGTTATTTGCTATATGCCTGACACAGGAGGGAACAGTGTCTGGATAAAAAGTACCCTGGTCTGTTCAAGCATCACACCTCAAACACAGTGGACAAACTCATCAAGAAGAGAAGCGTCCCACAGAAACTGCCGCCTCACGGCAAAAGGTGAGAGCAGCTTTACATTGTGTACATTAAAAGCATTTCTTGAAGCTTAGCTTGCACCTGCATCCAAACCCTGATAATATGCCAGTGAAAGGGATGCAGTGTAACTTATGATTTCCTCTTTAACACCATCTTTAGACCAGACCTCCTGCGCTCAGAGATTATCCTCCCCAAGATGGATGCCGGAGTGCTGCAGGTGACTGTCCCACCATGTTCAAACCGAGGGTCTACCTCACCCAGTCGGGCACGCAGGGTCAAAACCCGTCACCGGCGGGGCGGCAGGGGGAGCAGCGGGGATCTGTCTGGACCCAAGCACCCTTCTGCCCCTGCCAGCCGAGAGCGTGAGCCTGTGGCCAACACGCCTCCACCTGCTGCGCCCATCGCCGAGAGCGTTTCTGGATCCACCATGAGGGAGGGTCAGCTGGAGCCGCCGCCACTGAAGCTGTCCTCGTCCAGCCCTGACCTGCTGAGCTCCACCCGTCGGGTCGAAGACGGCGTCAGTGGAGCCGCCACACCTGAAGCCCTGGGCCGGGACCCCCGCGGGGGCGCTGAGGCAGGCGCCGGGCTGGATGAGACTCCACCCAGAAGTGACACGGCCAGTGAGGATGCGGCGTCACTGCCCTTCTCCAGCAGCCCAGACTCCCCCTGTTGCGGGCGAAGTGGCGCTGTTGGCAGACCGCAGGCGGAGGAGCGGGAGGAGGGCCCCGGGGCCGTGCGGCTGCCCAGAGGATCCAGCGGGAGTCACCTGACGCCCTCTGCTATACTGTACCGCGCTGCTATCACACGCAAACAGGTGAGCAAAAGGACAGGTCACCAACAAATGAAAATTCTGTCATCATTTACTCACCCTGTTCCTGGAGATCTACCTTCCTGCAGAGTTCAGGATCAAACACACCTGAAGCAGTTAACCAGGACTTGAACAGCACTTGATAGTTACAGACAGGTGTGTTTGATATGGGTTGTAACTGAACTCTGAATGAAGGCAGATCTCCAGGGTTGGTCACCCCTTCATTACTGTTTCTTTCTATTGTTAAACATAAGAGAAGAGATTCTGAAAAGAGTTGTTAACCTGTAACCATAGAGTTCCATAGTCCTCCTGTGGAGGTCAGTGATTACAGATTTTCAGCTTTCTTTAAAATATCTTCCTTTGTGATTTTGATGTTTTTTTATTTAATTGAGAAATTAAAGGTGTGTTGAATTCCACAGCGACGTGGTGTTTCCTCCGAAGAGGAAGAGGGCGAGGTGGACAGTGAGGTGGAATTACCAAGAAGACGGTAAGAAAACATCTCTTGTTTGATCCACTATAGTTGCATAATTTATATAATCGATGCTTCACTTTCAAATCCATAATTTAATAACGTGTCCTTGTTTTGGCAAATGCTCATGCACTTGGGTTGCATGGCAAATTGTAAACAGACCTTTGCCATTTCTTGATTATGTTCAAATTTATATATTTTTTACATGAGCAAACTACCTCACCTACTTGGCTTGTCCTGAGCTCCAGCTGTGGGAGATTTGCACATTCAGTATGTCTGTCTGGTCTGCTTGCTCGGTTCAGTTCATGTTAATCTCTCCTAACAAGCTGATGATCTCTGTCAGGTGTGTTAAATAAGGAAGACATACAAAGGCTGTAAATTTTGATGCCCTTCACTCGCTAACTTCCCTCCGTCTTATTCCCCTGGATGTATGTCACTTATTACATTACACAAGTGTCCACTAGTGGTGGAGCATCTGAATGGGTTTACATTGAATGCCCTAAACCCTTGAGCACTTGGGAACTACACCGTTGTGATGTCACAATGGCATTGCATTCTGGGACATACAGGTGCTGGCGGGGACAAGCCAAGTTGCTCCGTCAGTCAAAATCAAGTGGTTGATGGTATGTCCATGTAAACTTCCCTCATTTACTTTACAAAGTGGAACACACTTTAAAACGGCAATTGGGAGGGGAAGTGGTTAGGGAAGTTTTTGAGTGTGTGTTTAAAAGTGGAGTGAAATGCAGCCAAACACTCTCATCACTATGCCCTTACCCCTTCTAAGGGTTTACACTCAGCTTCAAAGGGATTAGGGCGGAGTCCATGTAAAGGCCTGCTCACTCTGTGCGATTTCCCACACAATTTGGTTATCTGAGACACATTTGTGAAATCCTAAAATATTCCAGTGATCTTGGGTTAAAAAATGAGGTCTTTTATGGTTGGTTTGACATGTTCACTGACAGCAGTGATGTAATGGCTGATGTGATCAGAATTTCCCTCTATTGAAGTTCTGGCCGATTCAGAAGATTTCAGACTCTTTCCTGCAGTGAGATTCAGCTGATGAGCGGCAAACCAAGAACCAATAGGAGGACAGAACCTGATGCAGAATCTGAAATGCAATCAGCAAAACAACTCCAAACCAGCATTTGACCAACCCCAGAGCTTTTTTCTGGTGTTATTACTGTGGCACACTGTGGGCAATATCACCACAACAGTTTGTTTATGCTTGCCATGAGGAATCATGTCAGAAAGTGGGACAGTGAAAGGGAAATTCACTTTACAGTCAATTCCATTGACATTGTGTAAAGCACATATCATCATGCCCTTGCTGAGAGTTACAATGATACTTCTATGGGTTATTTGTACTGTTCATTGTGTTTTATTGTTAAATAAATCCTTCTTTAATTGTTTGCATATTCTCTAATGTCCAATTTACAGACGGCCAACCAGTATAACCAAGTGCCAATCAGTGTCCACGTTCAGCTCAGAGAACCTGTCGGTTTCAGAAGGCGAGGAGGGCCACACCACTGACCATTCCCACAGCGGGACTCCAGACGTGGTCAGCACCAACACTGACGAGCGGCTGGACGATCGCAGCGATGACCTGATCTCGCAGGGCTCCGAGATCCCTGTGGACATCACAGACCCAACCCTGTCTGAACGGGAGGCCGCTGCCCTCGAACAGGAGAGGGCCAACTTTGACCTGGAACAAAACATCCTGGAGGTACACTGAGAAGAAGCAAATGTTGCCTTCTTGCACACTTTCTAACAGTGCAGAATATTAGTACAGGTGTGGGGATTGTTGATCCTGGAGGGCCACTAGCTCCAACCCTGAAAAAACCTGCCTAAATCCTGAAGACCTTGATCAGCTTGTTCAGGTCAGGGTTGGGGCTAGACTCTGCTGGACAGCGGACCTCCAGGCACCATTTTACTTTCATTTGAAGGGGGGTCTTTTGACCCAAAGGACGCAATAGTGTACACAGAATAGGACAACATGAGAGTTAACGTTCTGTCTCAGGGTCTGAGTTGATCTAGTCCAGCACTGGAGCCTCATGTATAGTGTGCAGGAGTTGATGGTGTGTTTGCTCTGTTTTCAGACGCGTGCGCTCTGTGAGGACTCGGACTGTGACAGCGCTGAACTGGACCAGTCTGGCAGCGGAGAGCCGAGCCGTCCCCCGAGTGCTGGAGGCTGGGGGCAGGGTCCGCAAAACTGAGGCGCACTCACACACACACACACACACACCACAACAGTTTCACTTTTAGTTGCACCAAAGCGAAACGGACACGCATTTATGTGAAACACATGTGCGCACATGATATCTGAGAACCGCGACAGACACAAAATGACTAGCCACCTAAAGAACAAACACACTGGTCGTACCGTGGTGGGGTCGGACACTGCCTCGTGACCAGGACGTAGCCACGGATAATGTAGGCAGGACTGCAGGAACTATGTAAAAAGATCAATGCAATGAAACACTTCAGGGCATTCCCAATAATCAGCAATGATGTTTCCGTTCAGTTTACACTGTTGTAGTGCAGACTGACCTCCTGGTGCTGCGTCAGCTCCGTTAACGCTAGGAAGACTTGCGGTTAGTGCTAGCATTTAAAGTCAAAGGCTGCGTCCGAAATCCTCTACTGCTCCAGTATGAAGTGGGCCTTGTCAAGTATGGCTTTTATTCACTGCTTTTAACCCATTCAAGTGCATACACACACACACACACACACACACACACATTTTGAGCTCTGGGTCTCCTCAGCTGGGTGCAGTTCGATTCCTGCTGGGACTGAGAATCGAACCTGCAACCTTTCAATTACAAGTCCAGCCAGTGGCGTGTGGTTATTCTCACAGCTCTGCCAGTGAGAGTGGTTGAGCTCAAGCGCATCAAATGAACAGCCAATGAGAAGAAGAGGGTGGGGCAAGTCAGTCACTAGAGAGTATTTGATTGGTCAGAAGATTTGATGAGAAACTGAAGTATGAGGAGACGACAGAAACAACGATCATTTAGGCTGAGGAGACCAACTGCAGACTGTAGATGTTTAGATCAGGACTACATCTTCTACATGTGAAGTTTGTCTCTGCTTTGGAGACACCAGATTAGAGATATCATGAAGGCTGCTGATACTAACATCTATATAACTGTATTTTAGTTTCACTGGACTTTTAATGCAGTCGGGCTCTTCTTGCCATACTATGATGAATTAGTCCATACACTGCTCTTTTACACAGACTATACAGGATGAAGTATTTGATTTCGGACGCAGCACAAGTCTAGGCTGAATCTTCCCAGGAATGTATAGTTGTGGATGAAACTCCTGACAGCAGGAATCTTCATCCTTCAGCCCGGATCAAGTAGTTCTGCCAAAACTGTATTTCAGTAAGCAGTTTAGACACGACACACACATGATCAGGCCTGACTTCACCACTACACTCCCTGACTAAAGTCTTGTGGTGGATCTCAGTTGTGAGAGCAGCAGATAGTAACTGGTCTTCTAGTCGATGATGTGTTAAAGTGTCAGCAGGTGGATTTCTCTGCTCAATCATCTGTTGATCTGCATCAATCATCACCAATACTGCAGAAGACCTACTGGAACCAGCATGGAGCCAAGATTCTCAATCAGTCAAGTTTGGTGAAGGAGGAATCATGGTTTGGGGTTCATTCAGTATGGGGGCGTGCGAGAGATCTGCAGAGTGGATGATCAACATCAACAGCCTGAGGTATCAAGACATTTGTGCTGCCCATTACATCGCAAACCACAGGAGAGGGACAATTCTCCAGCAGGATAGCGCTCCTTCTCAGACTTCAGCCTCCACATTAAAGCTCCTGAAAGCAAAGAGTGCTCCAGGATTGGCCAGCCCAGTCACCAGACATCAACATTATTGAGCATGTCTGGGGTAAGATGAACACAAAGACTCTTGATGAGCTCTGGGAGTCCTGCAGGAACGCTTTCTTCTCCATTCCAGATGACTTTATTAATGCGTGATTTGAGTCATTCAGAGATGTATGATGCAGTCCTCCAAGCTCATGATGGAGTCAGACACAATATTCATTCTGTTTCCACTGCAGCATGACTTTATATTCTATACTGGACATTATTGAAGGTTCAGTGATGAGACTTTAGTCTAAGCAGAGTCAGACCTTACTGTCCTAATGAAATCATTCAACATCAAGGCATGATCAGATTTTATTGAGCTCAAATCAGCTAAATCTAGAGGCCTTTGCCTTTCATAGAGACACTTCTGACACCAAATCATCAACTAGAAGACCAGTTATTAGTTGTGTTCCTAAAACTTGGACAGGCCACAAAACCTTAGTCAGGTAGTGTACGCTGCAGAAAACACACTTCTTACTCTTGAGTTTGTGTCTTGTTTCTTGTCCAAATATCAGAAAATTTTAAAATCAAGAAGCATTTTCTAGACAAATCTTGTTTTAAGAAATAATATGACAAAATGAAGTGTTTTTTCTGAAAACAAGCAGAATAATCTGACAATAGTGTGAGTAAAATAATCTTGTTTTCCCCCAGTGTCAGATTATTCAGCTTGTTTAAAGAAAACTCTCTTCATTTGTCTAGAAAATGCTTCTTGATTTAAGAATTTTCTGATATTTGGACTAGAAACAGGACACAAACTCTAATAAGAAAAGCGTTCTTGCAGTCTATGTACAGATGCTTCCTTTCCAAAGCATTTACAAGGTGCATATACACAGACGTGACTCTATGATTATGACTATAATGCCCTGAAATGATGTAAATATCTATTTAATAATCTATTCTAAGAATACAAAAATAACTATTTTATTTTAAAGGGATAACTCACACAAAGCCTGTCATCATTTCCACACCTGACTGAGTTTCATTCTTCTAGTAAACACAAAAGAAGAAACACAGTTAAAACATGTCTGTTAATGAACACTCCATATGCAGCGTGTTTTGTGTTTGTTTGTGGTGGTGAATTGCATTATGGGATGTTGATCTCTGTCCACTTCTGATGATGCAAATTTAACTTTACAGTTTAATAAAGTGACTTTTATTGACATTTTAGTGGTTTGAAATAATATCAGAGATAAAATGTAGAGAAATAAGAGTTTATTATGAGGTTTCTGTAGCGTAATATACAACACCAACACACACTATATAGGGAGTGCAGAATTATTAGGCAAGTTGTATTTTTGAGGATTAATTTTATTATTGAACAACAACCATGTTCTCAATGAACCCAAAAAACATTAATATCAAAGCTGAATATTTGTGGAAGTAGTTTTTAGTTTGTTTTTAGTTTGAGCTATTTTAGGAGGATATCTGTGTGTGCAGGTGACTATTACTGTGCAGAATTATTAGGCAACTTAACAAAAAACAAATATATCCCCATTTCAATGATTTATTTTCACCAGTGAAACCAATATAACATCTCAACATTCACAAATATACATTTCTGACATTCAAAAACAAAACAAAAACAAATCAGTGAGCAATATAGCCACCTTTCTTTGCAAGGACACTCAAAAACCTGCCATCCATGGATTCTGTCAGTGTTTTGATCTGTTCACCATCAACATTGCGTGCAGCAGCAACCACAGCCTCCCAGACACTGTTCAGAGAGGTGGACTGTTTTCCCTCCTTGTAAATCTCACATTTGATGATGGACCACAGGTTCTCTATGGGGTTCAGTCAGGTGAACAAGGAGGCCATGTCATCTTCTTTTAGACCCTTTCTTGCCAGCCACGCTGTGGAGTACTTGGACGCGTGTGATGGAGCATTGTCCTGCATGAAGATCATGTTTTTCTTGAAGGATGCAGACTTCTTCCTGTACCACTGCTTGAAGGTGTCTTCCAGAAACTGGCAGTAGGACTGGGAGTTGAGCTCGACTCCATCCTCAACCCGAAAAGGCCCCACAAGCTCATCTTTGATGATACCAGCCCAAACCAGTACTCCACCTCCACCTTGCTGGCGTCTGAGTCGGACTGGAGCTCTCTGCCCTTTACCGATCCAGCCACGGGCCCATCAAGACTCACTCTCATTTCATCAGTCCATAAAACCTTAGAGAAATCAGTCTTGAGATATTTCTTGGCCCAGTCTTGACGTTTCAGCTTGTGTGTCTTGTTCAGTGGTGGTGGTTTTTCAGCCTTTCTTACCTTGGCCATGTCTCTGAGTATTGCACACCTTGTGCTTTTGGGCACTCCAGTGATGTTGCAGCTCTGAAATATGGCAAAACTGGTGGCAAGTGGCATCTTGGCAGCTGCACGCTTGACTTTTATCAGTTCATGGGCAGTTTATTTTGCGCCTTGCTTTTTCCAGACGCCCCTGTTGACTATTTTGAATGAAACGCTTGATTGTTGGATGATCACGCTTCAGAAGCTTGGCAATTTTAAGAGTGCTGCATCCCTCTGCAAGATATCTCACTATTTTTGACTTTTCGGAGCCTGTCAAGTCCTTCTTTTGACCCATTTTGCCAAAGGAAAGGAAGTTGCCTAATAATTCTGCACACCTGATATAGGGTGTTGATGTCATTAGACCACACCCCTTCTCATTACAGAGATGCACATCACCTAATATGCTTCATTGGTAGTAGGCTTTCGAGCCTATACAGCTTGGAGTAAGACAACATGCATAAAGAGGATGATGTACTCAAAATTTTGCCTAATAATTCTGCACTGCCTGTATAGCACTGCACACTATAGCACATGTGCAGAAAACACACTTTTACACACTTACTAAGGTTAAAAGCTGCTGAAAGAAAGATCAAGATCCCATAATGCAACTCACAAGCAGAAATAAACTGCAGAAAATAAAAACATGAATCACAGAATACAGAAAACCGCTCATTTATGGACATTTCTACGGTGTATTTTGTAAAACCTCACTGACTATGAGTCAATATTTTGAAGAAATGAAAAAAAGCTTTTTAAAATGTCTCCTTTTGTGTGAAGAAACTCATAAAGCTGGTTTAAAAGCACTTGATGGACAGTAAACAGCGAGTACATTAGAGTTTTTGTGTGAACTATCCCTTTAACACAACAGAAACACGTTGATAATAACAATACAAGGTCCCGTTTGTAGGAATCTCCAGCGCTCGCGCCACTTTAACACGGCAGCTCACACTGACTGGAGATCAGCGCATGTGTGTGTGTGTGTACATGTACAGTTCTAAACTTCACACACACACACACACACACACACACACACAGACTGAACGGCACACAGAAATGTAAATGATTTACGATGAGATGGAGGAATCGGCTCCAGCTCTTACCTCTCAGATTCTCTTTTCTTTGATAGGGACATGCAATATGTAGATTTCAGCCGATGGGGAGAGAGCACTTTTATTTTCTGCACTGTACATAACGTATAAATGACAATAAATGTAATGTATATGAATCTAGCTTGCCAGACGTAGGTCTGAAAACAACACCACAAAGGGTCCGTTCCTGAAGAACAAAATGCATGATATACATTTGTATGTATTTTAATTTTTAAATCGATTGTTTTTATACATCTGAAGAAATGTTTGCACCTTTTTTACCTTGAATGTGTACTAATGTTGTGTTGCTTGTAGGCACTTTACGGTAGGATGTTTATATACATGATCACGTTCTCATGTTGCACTGATGAACAGATGTGTTTATGATGATGATTATGACCGTCCCATAGGTGCAAATCCACCCGTTCAAGAGGATGGACATCAAGACAAGCGTTTAAAACTAGTACTGTTCTTTAATTTCTGATGGTGATGATGAACTGAACCGTCCTGAATGGAAACAGTGGATCACACAGGAATCCTCGCCGCTTTATTCAGACTCAGTTCATCCACATTTACAGAGACAGCAATAATCTGACTATGAATATATTAGGAACTGCTCTTTTAAAGATCATCCGTGTACAACAGATGTACATCCAACACAAATCTCTGGAAAAACATGAATTAACGGAGATTTCAGTCACATTATTGACGTCATGTAAATCATCATCATCCTGCAAAAAAGCATTTGATGACACGTTTTCTGTTTGTGAACTTGTACAAATTAAAATATATAATTATATATATATATGATTATTAAACAACTGCTAACTACAAAACCAACTGTGTTTCCAGCACATGATGTCAAGAGCAGTGTTTCTTTTCTCCAGGCTGCAGTGTGTGTGTGACACCAGAGGAGGCGCTGCTGTACATCTGCTCATGTAAAACTGCGCTCAAACCAGCACATTTGCTATAACTTTATAGTTGTGGAAACATCATCGACACAGTCATTCAACACCTAACCCTTGTGCACTGCTGGGCTGTTTTCATCCACTCTGGGCTGATTTTGAGTCTCAATCCGGCCACAGCTTTCTCTGTGTTTTTGCACATGACACACTGTCCCTCTTCAACAGGGGAAACCAGCAGAAATCAGGAACGCATGGTTATCTGCTGTCATGGCTTTGCAGTCAATAATGTGATCATCATGGAAGTCAATAGAGCAAAAACAGCAACAACATAACCAAAGGATGGTTCATCATTACACAAGGGTTAAATCACTTCTTTCTTGAGCCCCTATGAGTATATTTTAAGGTTACTTTAGGGCAGGGGTGTCTAAACTCAGTCCTGGAGGGCCGCTGTCCTGCTGAGTTTAGCTCCAGCTTGCTTCAACACACCTGCCTGGAAGTTTCTAGTGTCTACTAAGAGCTTGATCAGCTGATTCAGGTGTGTTTGATTAGGGTTGGAGCTAAACTCTCCAGGACCGTGTGGACACTTCTGCTGTAGAGTAATGTGCAGAGAGAACATTTGTGGTGGGCGATCAATCAGTAGAGATTTATTATCACCAATAAAGCCTAGAAAAACTAGCCAGCAGTATATTGTGAACCGACAGGCTCAAATATTCCTGTCCAGTTATTAAAGAAATAATTTGTTCCTTATTTATAGTTTTGCTACTATTACTTTGTTCTAAATTCAGAATTGTAGCATATACATCAGTGTTGAACTGGTGGATAAACATATTAATGGTGTACCTGGGTCTCCACTTTTGCCATGGCCTCTCTTGACTTTAATGAACGTATCCCTCAGGTTTTTCCAAACTTTCTTCCTTTCCTACAGCTGTTGCAATTTCTAGCCAAGAATTATTGATCATCAGGTTATCTCTATGGTCACAGATTATAAAAGATGTGTGTATCTTCTCTTCAGGTTGATTCATATTCAACTCAAATCAAATGCAGCGCCGCGCGAAAGTTCACTCGAGTCTCAAAAAAAGAAAAGAGATCATGCGCTCCGCCAGCTGAAATCATGTCGCGCGCACACCACAGCCAACCTCCGCAAACACAGCGATGACGTCACATTCGCCGCGCGCACTTAAGCGAATATTTTTCCACAACGGGTATTTTCTTTTGTTGGAGGCATTAAGTTTGTATTGATGTGCAATTATAACATAACCAAAATTCCTGTTAAACTTTTAAATTTCCATCAATAAGTACTTCTGGCCTGGACTTTAATTTATAAACACAATTTTACTCCTCACATTTTCTCTTTAGAATAACCAAAATATCTGATATAAAAATTAATCTTTGGGGCGACGCAGTGGCGCGGTAGGTAGTGCTGTCGCCTCAGCAATAAGGTCGCTGGTTTGAGTCTCGGCTGGGTCAGTTGGTGCTTCTGTGTGGAGTTTGCATGTTCTCCCCGTGTTGCCGTGGGTTTCCTCCGGGTGCTCCGGTTTCCCCCACAGTCCAAACACATGCAGTACAGGTGAATTGGGTAGGCTAAATTGTCTGTAGTGTAAGAGTGTGTGTGGGTGTTTCCCAGAGATGGGTTGCGGCTGGAAGGGCATCCGCTGAGTAAAATCGTGCTGGATAAGTTGGCGGTTCATTCTGCTGTGGCGACCCCAGATTAATAAAAGGACTAAGCCGACAAGAAAATGAATGAATGAATCTTTGTTTTTCAGTAATGGTTTAACAACAGAGGTTTTTTACTTTGAATTTATTTCTGCATATAACCCACCAGTAAGTCCAAAACATTTCGCCATTGTTATGGGAGCTATAACTTCAGGAATTACTATGCTCTTTAAAAATAGCTCATCTCCCTCCTAAAAAAACTTACCTTTCTGATTCGACAGAGACGTTTATAGGTACAATTTTCTAAATAAAAACAGAAATGACAAACTTAGATCTCTTTTTACTGAAAACGTTGTAACATCGCCCCCTGTGATCTCTTATTGGAATCATATATTTACAGATTTGAAATGGGAAAAATATGGTCTTTACAACAAAAATATTTCCTCACCAACAAGGTCAAAGAAGTGTCTTTTAAATTAATCTACAAGTTCAATCCTATTAAACAATTTATGAAAATGTTCATTCTGTTAATTTCATACTGAAACTCATTTATTTTGGGAGTGTAATTATACTGTACAATTTTTTAAACATATTGGTTCATTTATTAGTGAAAATATAGAGCAGGATGTTTCTGTTACTTTTAAAGGAATTATTTTTGGTTATTGTGAATCTGCCTCTACTGAGAGGCCTCTAATGCTTTTTTGTAATAAATTTAATTTATTTTCTTTGTAAATTCCATATCCACAAATGCAAATTTACTAATATCAAAGCATATTTTCCTGTTTTGTTTTGCAAGAATTTAATCATTATTTACATTTAATTTCATAATGTAAAAATAAGAAAACATACAGAACTATTTCATTTTGTAGACTTTAATTTATGTACTGTAATCGATTCCTAAATGTCTTACCCTCAAGTTTATTTCATGTTCTTTATTGTTTTTCTTTCTTTCTCTCCCTTCTATCTTTGACTATGTAAATCATATTTTGGATTGTAAACAGATATTGCTACTAATTTGTCAACTGTTTTTTTGCAAATTAAAAAAACACACACTAGCGGACGCGTCGAGTATAAACCAGGCTTTAGCTGTATGAGTGAGCCTGAATCAGCAGATAAAGAGCACACAGCTGAAGCGCACGCTGCTCTACAATAACCCCTGAGCAGTGTCCTTCTCATATACTGGGGTCATTAGCGTGTGTCAGAGAGATGAAGCGGTCACAGATCTGCTGTAAGTTCATAAGTCTGTAGCTAAACTGTTAGCATGTTGTTTACGTCCTCGCTACATCACACCGCTAACGCTAGACACTGAGCAGGTCACAGATCAGTGTGAACACATGAACACACTCACAGGTCTCGTCTCTCGGTCCTCAGCGTCTGCTGTTCTGCTCCTGCTCTGAGGAGTTGAGCTGAATCCAGCACTGGAGACACTCTGGAGCTGTGCTGTGTCCAACACTAGAGCTACACCTGCTCTATAATGCTCTGAGCATCATCACACTACACTGTCAGCTCTTCTGTCTGTGTCGAGTCCTCTGAAATCACAAATACAGAAACAGCTCTGTGGGAATAGCAGCGTTTGGTCATCATTTTAGCTTTCTCCTCTAAAGCATGTCGGGGTGAATGTGCGAACCTGAAGCGTTTGTGATCGCGCTTGCCCGGATGTGTTTGTTTGTAGTCCCTATTGATTGGCTGCATAGATATATACATTAGATGTCGCCTACCATACTGTTGTCTATTAGAAGGAATGCGTCAATAGAGCCGCCATTTTAGTACAGGGTAGCGCTCCTTTGAAACGAATGCAGGACCAAGCTGAAGTGGAGGACTGTGGCCATCCAAAGCCAGAGATATCCACATATACACATATATCTATGATCGGGAGTTTTCCCCGGTGGTCAGTATTCAAATATTTTTTTTAAATTACGAAATATTATCATTTTACATCACTTTCTACATTGATGGACGCACGGGCATTCCTGACAAAGAGTGAGTGTTTGTGTGCATGGAAATGTATTATCCTCCTTCCCTGTTTAATTTGATCTACTCCATGTCCTGAAACCCCCCCCCCCACATCCTGCTTGCACTTCTCATTCTGACGGAGGGAGCGATTCGTTTGTGAATGAATCTCCGTTATAAACGACTCGTTCACTTAGCTGACAATAATACACGTTTCTGGCAGCGCAGCGTCTTGTTGTCATATTTCATAACATTGTTTGCTTATTTTATTCAACAAAACTATCATAAGTCTAGAATTTAGTGCGAGTTGATGCTACTTTGCCTTATGGTCACTGCAGTAAGAGACTGTATTATCATCAATAACATTACTTGTTAAGCACAAAAGTTCATAACATACAAAAACGAAATCTTACCTATGAAATGTTCTGCATTTGTGCTTGGTTCTTGTTTGCTGGTTACTACACCCGTACACAGGGCTAAAGTCCAGCATCTTCACATTGGCACACTGTCTTGACTAGTGCGGTTGAATGACGTTTGTGCTAGGAGCACTGTACCAATGTGGCGGCGCTATAGACGCATGCTCAGGGCCCCTATGTGATATCTAGTGTATATATCTATGGGTTGGCTGTAGGCTTTGCTGTCATAAGCATTGTATCCATCATTTTTACCACAGTTCGCACTAAAAGAGAACATACGAAAGATATCTGACTCACAGGCAGCTGCTAAATGTGTCTGGAGATGGATTTAAAGCAGTTTATATTCATAAACAGTGCGGATGTGAATGCGTCTGATTGGCCGGATTGGACATCTCTCGTCAGTGTGTTTTAATCCTGAACACTCTTTCCGGCAATTTTCCTTCTCCATTCACACTAAGCAGCACTCCGGCAAATAACCGGTAACGCTGCAACTTCTCCATCCGGAAAAATTCAGAATTTAATGATATATTTGTAAAAAAGGGCCTGATCACGCATGATGCCCACGGAAAATTGCCTACATGTAAAAATGTGTGTGTGTGTGAAATGATGAGCTCAGGTACAGCTCATGTGCTTTATTCAGTGTTAAATGCTAATAATCTAAGCCTGAACACCATTTTACAGGACATTCATTGCCATATACTAAAAGCAGCAGCAGATAGTTCAGCTCACCCTGCTGAAAAATCCAGATTAAAGCAGCCTAGGCTGGTTGGCTGGTTTTAGCTGGTCAACCAGCCTGGTTTTAGAGGGGTTTTGGCCATTTCCAGCCTGGTTTCCAGCCATTTCCAGCCTGGTCTTAGCTGGTCAGGCTGGGAGTTGACAAGCTAAAACCAGCTATGTCCAGCTTAAACCAGGCTGGTTTTAGCTGGTTTAAGCTGGTCATTTTCCAGCCTGACCAGCTAAGACCAGGTTGGAAATGGCTGGAAACCAGGCTGGAAATGGCCAAAACCCCTCTAAAACCAGGCTGGTCGACCAGCTAAAACCAGCCAACCATCTTAAGCTGCTTTAAGCTGTTTTTTTCAGCAGGGCAGATCTGGAGAATACAATAAACCGTCTGAAACTGTAGAACTGAGACTCAGTGCAAACCAGCACATATCAGTGATACAGCATCTACATTTAATCATGTTAATATGTGTTCATTAGATTATAAACCTCACCATTGTGCTGGAGTGCACTATTCTGCTCTTCTGAAAGGCTGCGTTTACATTTCTGTCGTGTTTCGTCTGCTGCAAACAGCCAAACTGCTCATCACTGCGCATCTCCTCATGTAGCGTGTTGTTAGGACATGCGGTTACAGTGTGACCTGCTCACCTAATGTTTACACACTTAATATTTATATCATTTGCTAATTAAAAACCCTTATGTAGAACTCTGAATCTGCGTCTCATTTCAGAGTCTGCTACTGTCCACCAGAGGTTGCATTTTGGTCAGACCTCTTGGTTAAACTAGCATTGGGTGGGTTAAATGACCAAAACACAGACAGACGCTCCAGCACGTAACACACATGTTCACAGCAGAATATCTGACTTCAGCATTCTGTTTCAGATGAACAAGAATGTTCACCGAGCACGTTTAGGGAAGTTAACTTGCTTATTGATCAACTCTGCTCCTGAGGGGGTTACAAGACCACCCTTATAAAAGCTGGTGACTAAGGCCGCACACCAGAGAACAGGAAAGTTGTTCTGTTCCAGCTCAGGACAGCCTCTCTTCAGGGACTTGGGCCCTGGCAAATAATAGGTTAACCACACAGCTCAGACATTCCCTTCTTCAATACCTTTCTTTCTTTCTTTCTTTCCGTCGAGAGTCTAGTTAAGTTTAGTGCACTGTGAAATCAGAAGTCAACACGACTAGTCCTTTTGCCACCTCAAACTTGAAATGACAGACTCTATCTTACTCCAAGCCTCACAGGACAAAGAGCTGAGCACCAGCGAGGGAACATTAGCTCAACAGAGGGAGTTCCTCACAACACACAGAGAACGCCTCCAGACTACCACTGAACCGGTGTGAACTAAATGTAACCCTAAGCGTTAAATCATTATTTTTGGTTTGGTCTTACAAAATCGGAGGTTTTTCCATCATTCTACTCTCTCAAACTCTCATTTCACTTTCTTTCCTCTTCTCTACAACTGTATGAACGTGTGTTTGTGTTAGATTACCCAATTAAGTTTATTTTAGTATAAAGAAAGGTGCCTGTGCACGTTTATGAATCTAATGTCTTAAACTCGATCTAGCTTCCCTGCTTAAACAAAGGGGTTCGTATTTTTGATAGCAATGGCCGGAATTGAAGTCAACTGCCCATTCGAACGACCGCTGGACGACTCATTTGTTCAGCTTTGAAGAATCGATTCCTCTGAAGACCTGTTCAAACTAACCTTCGATTCACTTTGAGCAAATTCACTACAGGGCAAAATCAAAGTATTGTCAAACATGGTGTTGGAGCCATTTGTGATATTTATATAGTTTATACTTTGTCTTTGTTGCATGATTGAGTATAAGATTAATAATATTATGCTGTTAAGCTGCGGTCACACTAGAGTTTGAGCTTGTGAAATTCTGTAGTACGGCGCTGTGGAAACGGGCGGGACTAAACAAGATGATTAGACATTGAAAAGAGGGAGCGATTGCTCTATAATTTACATTTCTGGACAGAGAGGTCATGTTTTGATCCTCAATTGTTCTCACACAGTAATGTAATGCGATTTTGCAGGTCAGAGTTCACCAAACTTGAATTTTGCAATGCAGAAAACTACGAAACTTGTTGCACAAGCTTGTGTTTCTGGTCTGAAGCATTCGCGAAGTCTATGGGGAGAGCAGTGCAGTGTGACCGCAGCTTTATTCTGTGTCATTAGTGATATGGATTAGCTCCACCTACATTTCACGTCAGCTCACCTGCTTATGCAAGGGCACACAGGTGATGGGAGATCAGCTGGCATTTATTTGTAAGACAAATAAATGAATTATCAGATATAAATGCTCATCATAAAACATCACTGCTCCTGTTAAAGTGGCTCCATATGATGTCGGAGACATTAGTCTTGGCTAATATTAAATATATATATATTTCACAAGGTGGCTAATGATTTAGACGATGTATATTTATGCATTAAAAAGGTAACCTTCTATCCTATCTATAGTAAACAATAACAAACAAACAAACAAAAGCGTAGTTTGAGCATTTCATGTTTTAATTTTGCATGTTTAATTCTTCATTCCAGCTGCACTCCAAATCTACAATATTCTGAAAACGTGCACAAAAAGGTTTTTTAGGTTTGTTTTTTTTTAAATCCTTCCTCCTGCAAGAAAAATAAAATAGAAAAACAAATAAAAATAAAATAGAAAACATAACTATTACTCAAGCAGAGTCGAGAGGAAACTAGTGTTAATTCTAGAACGTTCCTTCTAGTCATGTCATTGATCAGTAACTCAGTCGCATCATCATCAGCATCATCATATAAACGTGGTCGATTGGGAATCCTCCAGTCCGGGCTCTACAGATTAAAAAAAATACTCTCTCTAAAAGAAATATTTTCAACTCATCATCATCATTATTATTATAGCAGTAACATCAGAAACTGCAGCATCTCCTGACCCTCCCTCCAACAAAATCTCCAACTTCAGGATAGAGAAAAACGAAAGAAGACAAATCTTGAGGAATGACAAATCTTCAAAAATGTCGAGAAGCAGACGAGGCCTGAAGCGCCTCCATCCACAGCAGAAAACAGAGCTTCATCAGACTAAAGCTCTGATCTAGGACTTTAAAACCTCAAACCTCCTAGAGTTAAATTAAAATAATAAATAAATATCTGACAGAGGGAAAGCGCTCGCTCTAGCATCTGTAGTTGCTCTCTTTTTTAGTTTTTTCTGGTTTTTATAAGAAAAATCTGAGATAACAAAAACGCTGTATTTATGCCTTTTTCAGATTTTTCCACCTTCGCTTCCGCACGGTGATGTGGACTGACCAAAGAATACGCAAACAAATCAAAAGAAAGACATTAAAAACTGTACGCAAAAGGGAGTTTAAAAACATCTGCATGAAATAAATAAATAAAACAGTCGTGTATATCCATGAAGCGTAGCTGGGGTGAAAGGAACAGACAGGTGGAAAATACTTGGTTTCCTTTTGCACTTTAGAGAGCGTAAATGTGATGGAGGAGGAGAAGAGACGGACACGACTTCAGTTAGCCGCCATTCCTGTCGCCTCAGACGAGAGTCTGCAACATACACACACATATATGCATCAGGACAGACCGCACACACACACTTCTCCACTGTCAGATTAAACAACACCTCACACAACATCATGAAGCAAAACTAAAAAAGTACGGCTGCGTGATACTGGAAAAACTGACAGTGTGATATTTTGTAGAAATATTGTTGTATGACTATCATTCCTCAAAGATTACTAGTGCTGGGCAAAAGTTAATGGCGATTAAACATATCAAAAATAAAGGTTTGTTTTGACATATAGGTCTATATATATATATATATATATATATATATATATATATATATATATATATATATATATATATATATAAGTCTTGTGCACATGGGAATTTGTAATTGCTGTAGCAGCTCCTCCTTCAGCTCAGAGGGCTTTGGTGGAATCCGGCTCTGTTGTAGTCAGGCCCCGTTTACACTAGTGCGTTTTCGTTTTGAAACGGCGCTTTAGATCAAAAATGATCCGCGTCCACACTAGCGTTTCATCTAGCGTTTCTAAACTTATCTCTGTCCACACTACTCCACCAAAAACGTATATCACGTGACCATTCGTGCACTCTGGGCATGCGCGTCCAAGTATAAACAGGAAGCATGTGTCTCGCTCGGCACTTGGTTATTGTTAGTCAACAAACGCTGGTTGAACCATGAACGTGAGCGATTAGCGAGTGCTCGAACAATAGCTTGCCTCTTGTGAATATATGCAGCTGCTGTAGTAAAGGCAGAGTTTAACTGCACAATGGCGCCTAAAACAGACAATAGTGCAAACAACGCTCCCATTTCTGTGTCCATGTTGTTGTTTACAGTGAAGGCTGGTCTGCCGTCTTCCGGTAGCATTATAGTCATGTGATAGGGGCTTGACGAATAGGGGGAGGATACGCAATGACCCAAAAGCCCCAATCAGGTAGCGAATCTCAGCAGCCACGCCTCCGTTTTCAGATGTCTCCGTTTTCCCTCATCCACACTGAGATGGAGCAGCAGCGTTTCAGAATGATAACGGCCTCTCCAGCGTTTCCAAAACGCTCCGTTTTCGGGGCTCGAAAACTCCGGCGTAGTGTGGACGGATGGCGTAACCGTAGCAAAACTTATGCGTTTTAAAACTAAACGCATTAGTGTAAACGGGGCCGGAGTTTATTCATGATAATGTACATTTGCATAGTGTTATTAGCAGCAGCAGCAGTAGTATTCATCATATGCATGTTTACATTTGTTTTTAGATTTGTCCACCTGTAGGGTTTGAGACACTCATTACTATATAAGGGTATAGGAAGTGTTTGGATAAACATCAAGTTGTTTGACCACACTTCAGTAATTCATTTATTTATTTTATTTATTTATAGAACTGTTTTAAAACTAATCTTTGCGCCTAACAAATAAAATTATGAAATCAAGTACGTTCTGGATGTCTTGAGTGGAGTGTGTCCACCACCTTTTCCCGAATCCAGAGCCTAAAGGTAGAGGCTCATTCTGCAGATGCTCTGTTTAACGGTTTTCTCGCTACTGAAACGTTCAGTTTTCACACTTAAAGTCATGCATATAGCGAATGTGCTATGGCACGACGCAACTGACGCTTAAAGGCTTAACTAGGTTTAATGCAGGTTATGCTCAAAACAGAACTCATCAAGAGAATAAGCTCAGCCCTGTTAGAGCATGCGCCGGGGCAGGCTGCTTTGCTTTCTCCACCTTTTTTGAAACAGTCGACTTGAACCATTTTTAATTATTCAGCCCGTTTCTTGTCCTGGCGGGGTAACTTTCATTCAAAAAACACATTTTGATAATTTAAAGCTCAAGTCTTCTTTAGTTACATCGTGTGATAAAACCACTGGAAAATCAAGAGTTACTATTGTCTAAGCCAGTATTGCTAAATATGATACCCTTATTCAGGCGTAATGGTCAAGAAACTCTGCTGCTGCACCGAGCGGAGGTTCCCACTGCTAACTGTACTTAACATTTCATTTATACTTCACATTTACGTCATAATTGTCAGATTAATTTCCGAAAACGTACCATTTTAAAAAGTCATGTTTAAAGAACTTGTTGAAACATGTTGAATTCAATACTGGCGATAATCAAATGTGGTTTCTGAAATATTGATTAAATGTGGATTGTCAGTGTTACTGTACAAGATTTAAATGCACAATTTTTAAATTAAGAACTTCTCAGACTTTTTTTTTGTTTTAGACCTGTATTTGTCGTAAGCACTTAGTCATTAAGTAACTATCTATCTATCTATCTATACACAGTTGAATTCAGAATTATTCGCCCCCGTTTGAATTTTATTTTCTTTATTAAATATTTCCCAAATGATGTTTAACAGAGCAAGGAAATGTTCACAGTATGTCTGATAATATTTTTTCTTCTGGAGAAAGTCTTATTTGTTTTATTTCGGCTAGAATAAAAGCAGTTTTTAATTTTTTAAAACCCATTTTCAGGTCAATATTATTATCCTCTGTAAGCTATATTTCTTTTCGTTAGTCTACAGAACAAACCACTGTTATACAATGACTTGCCCAATTCCCCTAACTGGTCTAGTTACCCCAATTAACCTAGTTAAGCCTTTAAATGTCACTTTAAGCTGTATAGAAGTGCCTTGAAGAATATCTAGTCTAATATTATTTACTGTCATCATGACAAAGAGAAAATAAATCAGTTATTAGAGATGAGTTAAAACTTTATCTTATCTATCTCTCCATCTCTCTATCATGCAATTACTCAATTGCAACGATGGCAAATCATGACCTTTTGAGTGATTCTGTTAATAATATTAATGCACCAAAATCAGCTAACGGAAGTATTTTCCAGGCCTTGAATCTGCATGTCTGAAATTCAGACACTTTCAGGAGGCATGGGAACCCTGTATTCTGTGCACTGAAAGCGCAGAGACCCTCTATGATAGCATGGTGCTGGCTGGTGTGTGTTTACCGTGCGTTGATCAGGTATTCGGCCAGGCTGATGCTGGCAGGCGAGCCGGTGATGGTGACCTGCCGGTCGCTCGATCCCTCCACTGGGTTTGCGATCTTGATCTGAGCGCCCGACATCTGACGGATCTCGTTAATCTTGGCACCTTGACGGCCGATGATGCAGCCAATCAACTGCACAAACAGACACCATTAACACACACACACAGACACACACACACACGGCTGTGCCCGTTTCTCAAACACTCAAACCTTCTTTAATTTATCTCTCTTACATTCATGCACTTTAACACTCACCAACACTCGAGGACATTTTAAAAATTGCTTCTGATATTTTAGGCTTATATGTTTACTTTTAAGTTTGTTTATTCTTAAAACGTGTGGTGTGTTAGAAAATAAAAACAAAACAAGAAAATAGAAAAGGATTTCCGGTAAAGCACTTTGCTCAACCCAGTTGTATTTATACAGAGCTATATAAAGAAATAAAATAAAGAAAGAGAAATAATAATAATAATAATAAATAATAAGATATGTAAAACCACAGGGTCATGAAGTTGCCAGGTTAGAGAAATATTGAGAATGATCACTCAATTCTGAGTATGTTTGATTTCCCAGTAAAAGTAAACATAAGTTGGAGCATTATTGAAGCACTGGCTGCTGGTCAAATTAAATAAATAGCTTGCTTTTATAATGTTTTTAGATTTTGTTATTGTGATTTCATTGTTTATTATCAACGTTAAAGACAGTTATGGTGTTGTGGAAACTCTGATTCCCTTAAGCACAGAATCAGGGAATAACACATCTACACACACATTTCCTAAAGTACACACACACAAATAAATCAAACTGTGTTTTCCTCAGCATGAAATCAAAATCTAAATGACTGAGGATGAACTAAATTAGTAGAACACGTTATTATCATTAATATTCCTCCAGATACTCACATCATTAGGAATGGTCAGTTCATGAGAGCCTGTCTGTGCAGAGGCGTCCATCCCAGCTGCACACAGAGAACAGCACAGTCAGACAACACACACACTATTGTGGACAAAGCAGACAATACAGTAGCTTTCCTCTAACATTTAGGATTGCCTTAGAAATGTTCCTTACTCAAAAAAATAAATTATACTTATATTAATTAGGGGTTTCAGTCATATTGATAGCCCCACATGACACTCATCTCACACACACACACACCTGTGAACCCTTGGCTACTGGGGGCCAGAGGAAACGGGCTCTGCTGCATCGCCAACTGGTGGAGCTTCGTGAGCTGTGGAGACACAACACAACCGTCACACACATACACACACAAACTCCAGCACAAAACTGCTCAAAGTCTGCTTCTTACATCAGGCTGAGGAATGGCATGTTGTCCCTGCACCGCGTATGCCTGCAACACACACACACACATTTCAGGATTACAGACATATCAAATACACAACACACACCACACATACAGGCAGACATATACACACAAATGCACACAGACAGGTAAAAACATGCATGTACACACACCTGTCCTCCTGCAAAAATGACAGGCGATCCTGAGGGTTTGGGTCGGTAAGGGATGGTCACACCTTTAGGAGGAGACTGAAAGCAGAAACACCACAGTAAACACACACACTCACTGTCTCTCTGCACAGCTAGCAGAATATTGAGGATTAAAAGCTATTTGAACACAGATTCTCAACAAAATACACAACTCTGGCCTTACAATAAATCAAGTTAAAATGTGCACTTACATATAGATATAGAAATTCATCAACTGATTATTAACCCTTGAGTGCTGTTCAGTGACTCCCCTTTGGTGATGTTGGTGCTGATTTTGCTCCATTGACTTCCATTATAATCACATTTTTGATTGTTAAGCCATGACAGCAGTTAATCATGCATTCTTGGTCATGGCTTTGCAATCAGTAAATGTGATAATGAAAGTCAATAAAGCAAAAACAGCACCAACATCACCAAAGGAGAGGCAATCTGGACAGTGTATTGCTGAGTTTCTGAAAACTTTCAAAGCATTTCCCCAAGATATGGGTCAAAATAAGGTTCTTCAGCATAAATCATCCCATTTGCTGAAACACAGACTGAAAATCAGCCCAGAGTGGATGAAAACGACCCAACAGCACACAAGAGTTAGGGTGGGTTTAAGTGTTGTACCTCCAGCATGACCACACAGATCTGTTTGACACACTCGATGATGGACAGCGGGGTCCCGGCAATAGTGATGGCTCTCTCGGTGGAGTTGGGCAGCATGTCTCCTGCCACCTGTACCTGAGCTCCTGTCGACTGCACAACACATGGGGGAAATCAACAAAAATAACTCTTTTTCGGGCCCCATTTCTTTAATCAACACTAGATTCTGCTGGTCTCAGATATTTAAATGAACAGATGTTTCACACCACTTTAATACTGCCAGTTTGTGTATTTTAAAAGCTATTGTTAAGCATGTACATTACCTTAGCACACTTTTAAACACATATCTGCAAAAATATTTGGTATTTTTATGATTTAGTCAAAAGCTGTCCTTTAACAGGCTACAGTCAGAGGATTAAAGATGCACACACTTCAGGTGTACTTTAGACATGTTTGTGTAATTATATTTATGAAACATGTTGAATAGCTCTCAATAGTTAAATATAGTAGTATAGATGTGGTGTTCAGGAGTTCCTGAAATAAACAAATAGGAGTGCACAAACAGAGTCAAAATGAAGTGAGATTTTCTTTAAAAAGGAAAAATCATCTGCCAATGGGGGAAGTGAAATGATCTTGTTTTTGTTTTGGAATAAAATTACTCTGTCTCCCCCATTGGCAGATCATTTTGCTTTTTAAGGAAAAACTCACTTTATTTTCACTCATTTCCTAAAACAAGACCATTTTGCTGGTCTAGAAAATGCTTGTTTTAGAATTTTGGACTAGAAACAAGAGATAAACGAAGTAATGAAAGCAGTGTTTGTTGTGTGTGTATTGTGGCTCTGCATCCCGCACCTCCCTGATCTCCTTGATCTTGCATCCTCCTTTGCCGATGAGCGAGCCGCACTGGCTGGCCGGAACCACGATCCGCAGTGTCACCGGCGGCTTGGAGGTGGCCGTGCTGTTGGACATGGAGCTGCTGATGTCCTGATTAACACACACACACTTAGACCTGGGGTCCGTTTTTCGTACCTCGCTTAAATGATCTAAGATGATTTGGCAGATCCTGGATCTTTTAATCTTGATAACTGATCTCTGGATAATTTGGTTCTTCAAACAATCTGGTGAATTAGATTAAAGTCTGGATGAACTGATCTGAGATCGCTGCACGTGTTGTGAAAAACAGATCTATCGATCCTCAAAATCATGACCAGCAATGCAATGATTGGCTGACGGTGCAGGAGCGTAATGACATCATCTGATTAATATTCAATTATTCATGCAAGCAAAATTACATAAAACTCGTAGTAAACGGTTTGTTAAATATGATTCGGAATAACTTTCCAGATCTGTTGTGGGCTGCAGGCTTTACACTCATGTGTCAAGAGTATTTAGCAATTTATCTAGTTTTACATTTAGAGCAGATTAAAAAATAAATAAATAAATAAAAAGGGTTGATTATTGTGCATGTCCATTATCATTTACAAATTGTACTAAAGCGATACCTTTACATAGTAAGTATTTGCATATAAAAAGTCAATATTAATAAATGTTCTCTTTGAACCCCTTTCATTTCAGAGTGCAGATTGCATAAGTTTTATTTTTATATTTATTTAAACTTATAATATATTTATTTAAACTTATTATATATATATTTCAAGCAAAGCTGATAATACAAAAGAGTGTAACTGCTGATATTTTCTTACAACAGTAACCTCTTATAAATTATATACACACACTGCATTCCTTTAAGAAAAATGGAAAAACAGTACAAATATACTTACAAATAAAATCAGAATCATTTTTTAAATATTAATGTTGTGTAATCTACTCTGAAATAAAGGTCTTACAGGGCTGGTCCTCCACAAGGGGCTCCAGGAGAGATCATTTATCAGTGACTGTAGGCGTAGAGGCGAATTTTAAGATACCAATAAGGGCATTTTCTAGATACAAACACATACTTATAAAGGCAGAGCCAGCTTCAGTACAGTTTCTGTATGATAATGGACATGTTCAATATTCTCCTTTGTGTTTTTAAGGAATAATCATTTATGGATGTCCTGCAGGTGTTTGACAGCTAATACGCTGGTGATTGGATGCTTTGCTGAAGTTGCAGACACCTTTCCAATATTAAAATGCTTGTTTGATGCTAAATTAATTTAAACAGCAGTTCTGCTTACGCCTTACACAGGATTAAAAACTTGAACACTGGTATAATCAAAACCCACTCTTAGTGTAAAACTAAAAACTATTTTGCTGACGTGGATAATTGAATATTAATCAGATGATGTCATTATGCTGCTGTACCAATCACTGCACTGCTGATCATGATTAGGAGGATGGAGAGATCTGTTCTTCACAACACACACACACAGATCAGCTCATACAGATATTTAATCAACGTTATGTTTATAATTTGACTTCATGATTTCAATTAATACTTTAATTACACTTAACCTGCAAATAAGAATAGAAACTGTATAAAAATCAGGGAATTCAGCAGAAGCACAGCACAAGTGCTCAGTGGGACATGGCTATGTTTTGTCCAGCAGTGGGCGTTCCCATAATGCTGTGACATTACACCAAAACAATCATTTGAATGGCTAAATATGTGCATGTCTAATGTGTGTATAAAGATCTAGAGAGCACCTCCTCCAGCTTCTCGATGATCATGGAGAAGGCCTTGAAGATGGCGGTGGTGGGGCCTGCCAGCGTGATGATGCGTTCAGGGCAGTTCCCTTCCGAGATGTTGATCCGTGCACCGCTCTGCACAAACACACACACACGCTCGCAATCACTCAAACACAACCATTAACACATCTGAGAAACAACATCTCACCTCCTCCCGCATCTTCTTCACAGATTCACCTTTCTGAAACACACACAGGTTATTTTTAGCATCACAGACTATGGAGACAGACCCATAAAACATGCTTAATAAATGCTTTCTTGATTCTGATCGCTGCAACTTACTGTACAATAATAAAAGATCACAACAAGGAAATAGCTTAAGAACATTTAGGAAAAAAAATGGACCATTTAAGATGCTAACCTGCACCATCCTCACAGTTTCATAATAAGAGTAATAATTGAACAGCAACAAATCAGTATTATCAGATTTAGTTTTGACTGTATTGTTTAGATTGTTCTGATGACGTGATTTATTTTTGAAATTGGTCTATTGTTTTTTTTTTTGATTTGGACTTCTGGATTCTCATGTTTGGTTGTTTTGTGTAGCCAGTGTGGAAAATCTGTATGTACATTTGAAAACTGCAAATAAAAACAACAATAATAATAAAAAAAATATACAAAAGGAGTGTGATGACACTCACAAAATCTTTAAATCTAGAAAAACAGAACAGAAGATATTATTAAAGCTGCCCGAGTGTTTTGGGGTTAGCTCAATTTTCAGAATTCACTAAAATAAAACCCTATTTAAAGTAGTCTACTAGAACAAATAAAATGCTTTATAAATAGGTTTCTTCATGCATTGACTAACGAAATGATAGATAATTGATTTTATTTCCCATCAAATGTAGCATGGTTATTTTAGCTTCACTACAGTACGTCTGTGGTAAACGTTGGCATTATGTTAATCAACACTCTTTACTGGGTCTCTGTTGTGCAACGCTTCTTTTGTTTGGTTTTTCAGAGCTGCTGTGATGGAGTTGAGGTGGGGGCTAATTAGCATATTCATAGATCTGTGCATATTTAATGAGATGGTGGAATTCAAGTCATTAAGACACGAATACATTTTCCACTGTGGAAAAAATCCATGTAATTTTGATTATCAAGGCTGAGCCTTAAGGATAAAATCAGTGACTGCAGTGTAATACAGAATCGAAACATCACATTAGTTTACTTCTTAACATGAATGATCAACTGTAAAATAAGCAGAAGGTTTACCAAATTCAGTTCTGCATTAGAAGAGTGGTGTATGTAGAGTTTGTGGCAAATGAAGACATCACAAAAGCTCTTAGCTAAAAATACAATTGCATGACTACATAAACTTAATGATTTTAAAATGGCATAACTCACATTATTGTTTGCATTTAATAATACATTAATAAGCTCAAATGAGAACAATTTCAATAAAAATGCCTTAATTAAATATTTATTTATTTTTATTACTGTAGTGAGAATAAGAGCAGGATTACGCAAGACGCTTTTCTGATTTTAGTGACCTAAATGACTGATTTTACTGCAGCTTCTCTCAATATTTAAGCCTTTTCTTACGTCGTTTTGTTGAGAAAAAAATAAAATCATCTTTTTCTGACCACAAAACCTGCTTTTATACGCATATAAAAACCACAAAGAGAAATGACCATATAAAGGTGCAATAGAACCACATTTAAAGAACATGAAGGAGTCAACATAATCGAAACATCGCTTTGATTAAAAAATAAAAAATCTCTTCCACTTCAGCAACATAAGGCTCATCAGCAGGGTGTTGTGTTTATAGCGAGAGCAGGTTTACTATGGTTCAATGACTGATTTATTGCTGAAGCAACATTGGTTTTTGGACTGATTTGCAACCTACAAATGAGCTTGTGCTGATCACGTCGCTTTTAAATGTCGCACAAAATGTGTGCCTTTTACTTTATGTTATTAATTAAGGAAGATTGAGATGAATCTGCGGTCTTTAGCGATTCATAAAATGGAAGTCAAGGTTACGCTTTATTAAATAAAAAATAAACACCACTGTACAATCAATCCTGATGATACACTGAGCTCTGGTGAAGCGAAATGAGCATTCTGTGCAAAAAATGGGACATTAACAATACTTCAGGACTCATTCTGAAATTAAATGTTCTCTAGTTTAGTAATCGGTATGGAAAAATGCAGAATTGTCCAGCTGCGCTCATTAGCCCACTGATTAGTTCCTGACTTCAGCATTCAAACACAAATCATGATGACAGACACTGTGTAGTGATGGTTTTGAAGGTGGTTAATGAGGTTTGTTGGGAGATTTGGACTGAACAGTTGCAATTTAGACCGAGTCACATCATGCTGGAGAGGCTGAACAATCCGCCAACTCTGCCCATAAAAACAGCTTGCTCTTTATTCCATAAAATTGCAAAGAGATATTTATTTACTGATTGAGGGTCAGAAATATTATGATATAAATAGGATTAATCGTGCAGCCCCACGCTGTCAGAGAAAACTGAAGCGCTCAGCTTGTCCACATGCAGTAATGTTTTTGAAGAGGAAGAATTAACAGCATTACAAACTAAATAACTAACATGTGGAAATGACATCGGCTATAGGTTGTGAATTTCGGTTTATTTTTAATTAACTGTGCAGTCCCAGCTGAGGTAAGTAAATCAACTGTTCATTTTGTGTGAATTTTCCCCTTACAGTGGAGAATGAGGCCTATGAGTGCTTCCTCCACATGCTAATTTCTCACTGTAATAATCTTAATCATAAAAATAATAATGATGATGTGCCTGAGCACACACACTGAAGCTTCTCCAACGCACCTTTCCAATAATGCTGCCCACTTCTTTGCCATGCATGAGCAGCCGGATGGTCAGCGTGACGTTCAGCCCTCCTTCAATCACTCCAGAGTCCATGATGATCAGCCTGCAGAGATCTGGATCTTTGGTCACGGATGATTAACCTGTGCAGATCACAAACACAGAACATCAGGACACACAGAGAAGACGGTACACGACATAATATTAATAAACACACACACAAAAAAAATGATGACAAGAAATAATGTATTCACCCCAATTAAATAATAATAATGTGACCATCACGAAAGCATACTGTACTCAAAATTTAAATAGGAATAACACACACACGACCATCACACAAGTCCAATGACAAGAGCAAGAACTAAAACATATTAAATTATATATTAAAGCTGATTATAAGCCCCGATTATAGTGAGATATTGACACGACAAAGACATTCATACTGAAGTACAGAAGAAAAATAAAACAACAGACGATAACACAGCACACCTCCAGTACAGTAAACTACGACATGAGCATTTGTAAAACACTCCCATTGGAAAACAACAATATTACTAGCGTTAATAATAAAAACCAAAACACAGGTCAAATCACATCCATCATAAATTAAGCAGCGAAACCACAAGATCCCTGATTCTGCAGCTCGAACATTACCCTGGTAAAGCCACAGCTCGAGTAAACGCTGAATAAACGCGTCTGTAGCCCACGACAGAACACAAACACTGACGGCGGACATTATTGGCGCCTCAGCTCAATGTTCAGCATCAGCAGAGGGCTCAAACGCGCGTAATGATTAATATACGTCGAATAAATATAGAGTAACGTATAAAAGCGAGGTTATCGGCTGCTAGGAGTGACCGCAGGCGGTATAAACAGCGCGCTGGAGCCGCGTTAGCTCGTGTTTACCAGCTGCGTAACACCGCGTCATGACGGCCAGCCGCGCTCCACAGTCGCCGAACCCGCTCCAGCTCGACCCGCCGCCACCGTGCACCCGGTTACACGGTAATCACCGGCGAGCCGAGCACAGGAGCGTCGAGAGAGAGCGCCAGAAAACCGCGCAGGCCGATTAGCATCAGCGCTAACGCTAGCGCAGCCCGCGGCCTTCAGGGCCTCGCGTTCGGGCAGGACAGAACCGCGCTGTGGGCTCACCTGACGAGCGCTCCGGGAGGGGGAGAGTCCGAGGGTCCGGAGGGAGAGAGGGGGAGGTTCGGGAGGGAGTTTTGAGAGGATTCGGGGAAGAGGGAAGACACGGCGGCGTGATCGAGCTCCACTCTTACAAAGACAACAAGATGTGTCCCGATCACCTCTCACCCACGACCTTTCTGACGTCAGCGCGCTGGCCACGCCCCCCGCCCGCCCGTCGCGTACTGCACACTGCGTACTGCGCCCCGAGTCGAGAAGGGATACAGCTGCGGATACTCACCTCAGTATTGCATCATTTTTGTGATGCTGGACAACAATACCTACTGTTTTACATTACTGTGAGGGTTAGGGTAGAGGTAGACGCATAAACTGTGAAAGGGTCGACGTTCATAAAATACGTTTTATTTGGTAATTTAATAAATAACATAAACAATACTCTGTATAATTACTGTTTTTATATTACTGTGATGTTTGAGGTAGAGCTACACGTTAATAAAATACAATTCATGGATAATTTACTAAATAATATAAATATTTTCGTTGACTTCCGGCCGAAGCTGTATCCCTTCTAGCAACAAATACCGCACACCATGGATATTTACTGCGCACTGCCTACTGCATCAGAAGCCCAGCAGCGGGGAGAACGAAAACAAACGCTTCTGTAGTAGAAACGTAAACGTGTCATAGGGTATTTTCATACTTACCGGACTTATACTTCATACTTACATGTTTCTGTTTTACTGATCTATATTATTCATGGCAGTCAATAAGAAATGTGCATAAAATAGTATTTTGTAAAACACTGCCTAAAAAGACGAGAAGACACCCAACACCGAATCTGCATTGGCGTCACAGATGTCCTACACATGAATCATTATTTATTTGAGATGGGGAATAATTTCTGCTATCCATAAAAACGAGAATCGAGTCATTCTTTACAGATCAGTGTGTGCAATGGAAAATCCAGACTGTTGAGGGTTAAATCAGGATGACGTTTACTTGATCACATTTTAGTTTTGAAGATGCAAAAACTGAATAAACATTGTGTGTGTGCAGCTCCAGCAATATCGCAGGTTTTCTCTTTAAACTACCCAAAGGGACACGAAACCCCCAAACCCATTTGCATATGGAGGTTATTAATCAGTAAAAGACTAGCACAAACTTTCTTGATCATATATTTACTGGTGCGAGAATGCAAACATCATCGTTCATCATTAAAATTCACCATTTTCATATCAGAAAATAGGTCGTCTAAGATAGCCTATCACAGGTTACTGTAGCTCAAAACTTAAATAAGCTTTATTAATAAATCTCTCTCTCTCTCTCTCTCTCTCTCTCTCTCTCTCTCCCTCTCTCTCTGCAGTCTGTGTATAACCATAGAGTGCACATGAATCACGCGGCTTCAAAAGTCAGTTCTAATGCTTGTTTTTTGAGTTTTTTTGCATTTTCCAATCTTTAACCAGCAGGTGTCTCCAACATTTGCTGTTTCAAACACTTCTGGAACAATTTTGTGAAGCAATTGTTTGGCCCATTACTAGTATGTGAACAAGTGGTGCTTAAAGTATCTATGTATCTAGTATCTGATGTAGGGCGGTGCATGAGTTAGTTTTTTGGAAACCGATCAGATTGTTTAAAGATGGGTGTTGCTGACAAAATGAAGGAAGATTGACAAATGCATTAATTTAAAGCAGAAATGACTCCCACTTTCTCCTGCCCTAAAAGACTGATAGCCCCCCCCCCCCCCCCCCCCCCCCTAAGGGACTGATAGCCCCGCCCTAAATGACTAATAGCTCCGCACTAAATGACTGATAGCTCCGCCCAAATGCTTGATAGCTCCGCCCTAAATTACTGATATCTCCGCCCTGAAGGGCTGATAGCTCCACCTCCCCCCCAAGGGACTGATAACCCCACCCTAAAGGACTGATAGCCCCCCCAAAGGACTGATAACCCCACCCCAAATGATTGATAGCCCCCCAAAGGAATGATAACCCTGCCCTAAAGGACTGATAACCCCACCCTGAAGGACTGATAACCCCACCCTAAAGGACTGATAGCCCCCCCAAAGGACTGATAACCCCACCCTAAAGGACTGATAGCCCCCCTAAAGGACTGATAACCCCACCCTAAAGGACTGATAGCCCCCCCAAAGGACTGATAACCCCACCCCAAATGATTGATAGCCCCCCAAAGGAATGATAACCCTGCCCTAAAGGACTGATAACCCCACCCTGAAGGACTGATAACCCCACCCTAAAGGACTGATAACCCCACCCTGAAGGACTGATAGCCCCCCCAAAGGACTGATAGCCCCCCTAAAGGACTGATAACCCCACCCTAAAGGACTGATAGCCCCCCTAAAGGACTGATAACCCCACCCTGAAGGACTGATAGCCCCCCCAAAGGACTGATGTGACTGAAGTGAAGATAGTCATTTTGACGGGCAGGAAAGGTCATGGCATTTGTTTAAAGTTTATGAGAGTAAAGTACATAGAATATTGTTATTGTTTATAAAAACAAATAGGCCTACTATATACATATAAAAATAAGAAGAGGACATTTTGATTTCATGGTGACTTAAATAATGTGAGTCAGTGCAAACAGGTGTAACAGAACCAAGGTAATGTGAAACAGCTGAGATGCAGTGATTTGGTGAAATGCATTGTGGGAGATGTAGTCCTGTAGATCTGCAAGATGGACGGAGCGCCCTCTCGTGGCTCTCATGGGCAGCTGATCTTCATAACAGGTTCAATAACAGACTGTAGGCCACGGCTGAGCTGTAATTCAGCTGTACAGTTAAGGAGATAAATACCTGGACACAAAAAGCTTCATCAATGACCTTCTCAACTGCTGCTGTGTATTTCTTTCTATTGCTTTGATCATGTCACAATCCCAGAATGCATCACAACTCAAGCAACATAGAGGAACACGAGGCAATATACCAACATAACAATAGTAAAAAAAGATGTGATATTTTTGAGGGAATTACACTTATTTAGGAGATTTTTTGAATGTGTCACTAATTATTGTTTATCTTATTGTTGAACCTTTTAAATCATAACAGAATTGACACTCACAGGGTTGAGATTGTCCACCATTTTGTGTTTCAGCTCAAAACGCTAACCTCAAAACCAGACAGCTCACGGCCTGAAATAAAAACAATGAATCCAGCTTTCTTTTCTATTACATTTATTTCTCGAACTGCTTCCAGCAAACTAGCACACTGTACATATATCACATAAAACAACCTTCAGTAAAGACATTTTGGGTAAATTGCACAGACTCTCTTCATGGGCTTCAGAAATATTTTCCTTCAGATAGTTATGATTGGGGAAGAAACAGGATTCAGTGCTAGAACTCATCAATCCGGGATTAAACCTTCATCACTGTACAGTTCACATTGTCTTGCTAAACATAAAAGAGTAAAGACATCCTGAAGGAGAACAGAAAATCTGATTGCAGATCACATGACCACGCTTGCTCCTCTGTCTGCCCTCCTGATTGGCTGATCAGGATTTAAGCGGGAGAATTCGGAAGCGGTGAACATTCAGACCTTTGGCAGGAAAATAAATGCAGTGTTTTACCACTGTACATGTGAAACAAATGATGAGTTCTCTCCACATACAGTGTTATTATTCTTTCATTCCAATCATCTGCTGATGGAAAAATGAACACAAAGCAAATCAAACGTTACCGAAAAGCTTTCACAATTGGAGGTAGTCAGTACTGGAATATAATATTATCAAAATCTACACAATGACACACGCTCTTATATGCAGATCTACACCGCCATAATGCTTCTCTCATTCAGAGTTTGTGTCTTGTTTCTAGTACAAATATCTAGAGAGTCTTAAATCAGTCAGATTTTTTTCAGTCTTGTTTTCAGAAATAATGAGTTTTTCATTAAAACAAGCAAAATAATCTGACAATGGGGTGAGCAGAATACTCTTTTATTTAAAATTATACTATTTTGCTGACCATATTGGCAGATCATTTTAAGGAAAAACATACTTAATTGTCCTAATTGACTCCTTATTTCTTAAAACAAGACAATACTAGTCTAGAAAATGCTTCTTGGTGTGAGAATTTGTAGATATGTGCACAAGACAAAAACTCTAAGCAAGAGAAGCATGTTTTGCAGATCTAGAAGTGTGTATTCCTGAACACACACACACTTACAATATTGAACCGTCCGTCTTTAAGGCTCAGCAAGACTAAAGGGAAGTTATTATTTCTAGTTCTCTCCTGTATTATAATATGCAAGCAATACAGATGTGTGTATTCAGATATCTACTGTGGGTGAGGGTTCATTTACAGTCTATGGGCTGATTTCTGACTAAACAGACAAACATGCAACAGTGAGATACGTGAGACGGGATACGTGATGCGACTCTGCATGAGCAATAGAGGATTATTTCATACAATAGAAGACAGTGCAGAGCCAAGAATTCTAGAACCAAAGCTTTACGAAGATGGCGAAGGCTGACCGGCTGCATGCAGACCACTGGGGAATCTGGAGAAAAGCAGACAAGAAAACCACAATTAGAGTTTCTCAGCTCAACGTGTGTGTGTGTCTGAGATTGTGCGCGTGTATGTATATATGTGTGTGTGTATGTGTATGATCATTGTTCAACTTAGTGTTAAACCTTTTAACAGACAGTTAGAGTCTGTTAAATAGAGTTGACAATAAAAGAGTTGACGATAACAGAGTTGACGATAACAGAGTTGATGATAACAGAGTTGACGATAACAGAGTTGATGATAACAGAGTTGACGATAACAGAGTTGATGATAACAGAGTTGACGATAACAGAGTTGATGATAACAGAGTTGACGATAACAGAGTTGGCGATAACAGAGTTGGCGATAGCAGAGTTGACGATAACAGAGTTGACGATAACAGAGTTGACGATAACAGAGTTGACGATAGCAGAGTTGACGATAACAGAGTTGACGATAACAGAGTTGACGATAACAGAGTTGACGATAACAGAGTTGACGATAACAGAGTTGATGATAACAGAGTTGGCGATAGCAGAGTTGACGATAACAGAGTTGACGATAACAGAGTTGAGGATAACAGAGTTGACGATAACAGAGTTGAGGATAACAGAGTTGACGATAACAGAGTTGAGGATAACAGAGTTAACGATAACAGAGTTGAGGATAACAGAGTTGACGATAACAGAGTTGACGATAACAGAGTTGAAGATAACAGAGTTGAAGATAACAGAGATGAAGATAACAGAGTTGGCGATAGCAGAGTTGACGATAACAGAGTTGACGATAGCAGAGTTGACGATAGCAGAGTTGACGATAACAGAGTTGACAATAACTAAGTTGACGATAGCAGAGTTGGCGATAACAGAGTTGGCGATAACAGAGTTGACGATAACAGAGTTGACAATAACAGAGTTGATGATAACAGAGTTGACGATAACAGAGTTGACGTAACAGAGTTGACGATAACAGAGTTGACGATAACAGAGTTGGCGATAACAGAGTTGACGATAACAGAGTTGGCGATAACAGAGTTGGCGATAACAGAGTTGACGATAACAGAGTTGGCGATAACAGAGTTGGCGATAACAGAGTTGACGATAACAGAGTTGACGATAACAGAGTTGACGATAACAGAGTTGAGGATAACAGAGTTGACGATAACAGGGTTGAGGATAACTGAGTTGACGATAACAGAGTTGAGGATAACAGAGTTGACGATAACAGGGTTGAGGATAACTGAGTTGACGATAACAGAGTTGACGATAACAGAGTTGAGGATAACAGAGTTGACGATAACAGAGTTGAGGATAACAGAGTTGAGGATAACAGAGTTGACGATAACAGAGTTGAGGATAACAGAGTTGACGATAACAGAGTTGAGGATAACAGAATTGACGATAACAGAGTTGAGGATAACAGAGTTGACGATAACAGAGTTGAGGATAACAGAGTTGACGATAACAGAGTTGAGGATAACAGAATTGACGATAACAGAGTTGACGATAACAGAGTGGACAATAACAGAGTTGAGGATAACAGAGTTGACGATAACAGGGTTGAGGATAACTGAGTTGACGATAACAGAGTTGAGGATAACAGAGTTGGCGATAACAGAGTTGACGATAACAGAGTTGAGGATAACAGAGTTGACGATAACAGAGTTGAGGATAACAGAGTTGACGATAACAGAGTTGACGATAACAGAGTTGACGATAACAGAGTTGGCGATAACAGAGTTGGCGATAACAGAGTTGACGATAACAGAGTTGACGATAACAGAGTTGACGATAACAGAGTTGGCGATAACAGAGTTAGCGATAAAAGAGTTGACGATAAAAGAGTTGACGATAGCAGAGTTGGCGATAGCAGAGTTGACGATAGCAGAGTTGAGGATAACAGAGTTGGCTATAAAAGAGTTGACGATAACAGAGTTGGCGATAGCAGAGTTGACGATAACAGAGTTGACGATAACAGAGTTGAGGATAACAGAGTTGACGATAACAGAGTTGAGGATAACAGAGTTGACGATAACAGAGTTGAGGATAACAGAGTTGACGATAACAGAGTTGGCGATAACAGAGTTGACGATAACAGAGTTGACGATAACAGAGTTAGCGATAAAAGAGTTGACGATAACAGATTTGGCGATAGCAGAGTTGACGATAACAGAGTTGACGATAACAGAGTTGACGATAACAGAGTTGGCGATAAAAGAGTTGACGATAACAGAGTTGACGATAACAGAGTTGACGATAACAGAGTTGGCGATAACAGAGTTGGCGATAACAGAGTTGACGATAACAGAGTTGACGATAACAGAGTTGGCGATAACAGAGTTGGCGAGTTGACGATAACAGAGTTGACGATAACAGAGTTGACGATAACAGAGTTGAGGATAACAGAGTTGGCGATAAAAGAGTTGACGATAACAGAGTTGGCGATAACAGAGTTGGCGATAACAGAGTTGGCGATAAAAGAGTTGACGATAACAGAGTTGGCGATAACAGAGTTGGCGATAACAGAGTTGACGATAACAGAGTTGACGATAACAGAGTTGGCGATAAAAGAGTTGACGATAACAGAGTTGACGATAACAGAGTTGGCGATAACAGAGTTGACGATAACAGAGTTGACGATAACAGAGTTGGCGATAAAAGAGTTGACGATAACAGAGTTGACGATAACAGAGTTGACGATAACAGAGTTGGCGATAAAAGAGTTGACGATAACAGATTTGGCGATAGCAGAGTTGACGATAACAGAGTTGACGATAACAGAGTTGACGATAACAGAGTTGGCGATAAAAGAGTTGACGATAACAGAGTTGACGATAACAGAGTTGACGATAACAGAGTTGGCGATAACAGAGTTGGCGATAACAGAGTTGACGATAACAGAGTTGATGATAACAGAGTTGACGATAACAGAGTTGATGATAACAGAGTTGACGATAACAGAGTTGGCGATAACAGAGTTGGCGATAGCAGAGTTGACGATAACAGAGTTGACGATAGCAGAGTTGATGATAACAGAGTTGACGATAGCAGAGTTGACGATAACAGAGTTGACGATAACAGAGTTGACGATAACAGAGTTGATGATAACAGAGTTGGCGATAGCAGAGTTGACGATAACAGAGTTGACGATAACAGAGTTGAGGATAACAGAGTTGACGATAACAGAGTTGAGGATAACAGAGTTGACGATAACAGAGTTGAGGATAAAAGAGTTGACGATAACAGAGTTGAGGATAACAGAGTTGACGATAACAGAGTTGACGATAACAGAGTTGAAGATAACAGAGTTGAAGATAACAGAGTTGAAGATAACAGAGTTGGCGATAGCAGAGTTGACGATAACAGAGTTGACGATAGCAGAGTTGACGATAGCAGAGTTGACGATAACAGAGTTGACAATAACTAAGTTGACGATAGCAGAGTTGGCGATAACAGAGTTGGCGATAACAGAGTTGACGATAACAGAGTTGACAATAACAGAGTTGATGATAACAGAGTTGACGATAACAGAGTTGACGTAACAGAGTTGACGATAACAGAGTTGACGATAACAGAGTTGGCGATAACAGAGTTGACGATAACAGAGTTGGCGATAACAGAGTTGGCGATAACAGAGTTGACGATAACAGAGTTGGCGATAACAGAGTTGGCGATAACAGAGTTGACGATAACAGAGTTGACGATAACAGAGTTGACGATAACAGAGTTGAGGATAACAGAGTTGACGATAACAGGGTTGAGGATAACTGAGTTGACGATAACAGAGTTGAGGATAACAGAGTTGACGATAACAGGGTTGAGGATAACTGAGTTGACGATAACAGAGTTGACGATAACAGAGTTGAGGATAACAGAGTTGACGATAACAGAGTTGAGGATAACAGAGTTGAGGATAACAGAGTTGACGATAACAGAGTTGAGGATAACAGAATTGACGATAACAGAGTTGAGGATAACAGAGTTGACGATAACAGAGTTGAGGATAACAGAGTTGACGATAACAGAGTTGAGGATAACAGAATTGACGATAACAGAGTTGACGATAACAGAGTGGACAATAACAGAGTTGAGGATAACAGAGTTGACGATAACAGGGTTGAGGATAACTGAGTTGACGATAACAGAGTTGAGGATAACAGGGTTGACGATAACAGAGTTGACGATAACAGAGTTGAGGATAACAGAGTTGACGATAACAGGGTTGAGGATAACTGAGTTGACGATAACAGAGTTGAGGATAACAGAGTTGACGATAACAGAGTTGACGATAACAGAGTGGACAATAACAGAGTTGAGGATAACAGAGTTGACGATAACAGGGTTGAGGATAACTGAGTTGACGATAACAGAGTTGAGGATAACAGGGTTGACGATAACAGAGTTGACGATAACAGAGTTGAGGATAACAGAGTTGACGATAACAGGGTTGAGGATAACTGAGTTGACGATAACAGAGTTGAGGATAACTGAGTTGACGATAACAGAATTGACGATAACAGAGTTGACGATAACAGAGTGGACAATAACAGAGTTGAGGATAACAGAGTTGACGATAACAGGGTTGAGGATAACTGAGTTGACGATAACAGAGTTGACGATAACAGGGTTGACGATAACAGAGTTGACGATAACAGAGTTGAGGATAACAGAGTTGACGATAACAGGGTTGAGGATAACTGAGTTGACGATAACAGAGTTGAGGATAACAGAGTTGGCGATAACAGAGTTGACGATAACAGAGTTGAGGATAACAGAGTTGACGATAACAGAGTTGAGGATAACAGAGTTGACGATAACAGAGTTGACGATAACAGAGTTGACGATAACAGAGTTGGCGATAACAGAGTTGGCGATAACAGAGTTGACGATAACAGAGTTGACGATAACAGAGTTGACGATAACAGAGTTGGCGATAACAGAGTTAGCGATAAAAGAGTTGACGATAAAAGAGTTGACGATAGCAGAGTTGGCGATAGCAGAGTTGACGATAGCAGAGTTGAGGATAACAGAGTTGGCTATAAAAGAGTTGACGATAACAGAGTTGACGATAACTAAGTTGGCGATAACAGAGTTGGCGATAACAGAGTTGGCGATAACAGAGTTGACGATAACAAAGTTGGCGATAAAAGAGTTGACGATAACAGAGTTGACGATAACAGAGTTGACGATAACAGAGTTGGCGATAACAGAGTTGGCGATAACAGAGTTGGCGATAACAGAGTTGACGATAACAGAGTTAGCGATAAAAGAGTTGACGATAACAGATTTGGCGATAGCAGAGTTGACGATAACAGAGTTGACGATAACAGAGTTGACGATAACAGAGTTGGCGATAAAAGAGTTGACGATAACAGAGTTGACGATAACAGAGTTGACGATAACAGAGTTGGCGATAACAGAGTTGGCGATAACAGAGTTGACGATAACAGAGTTGACGATAACAGAGTTGGCGATAACAGAGTTGGCGAGTTGACGATAACAGAGTTGACGATAACAGAGTTGACGATAACAGAGTTGAGGATAACAGAGTTGGCGATAAAAGAGTTGACGATAACAGAGTTGGCGATAACAGAGTTGGCGATAACAGAGTTGGCGATAAAAGAGTTGACGATAACAGAGTTGGCGATAACAGAGTTGGCGATAACAGAGTTGACGATAACAGAGTTGACGATAACAGAGTTGGCGATAAAAGAGTTGACGATAACAGAGTTGACGATAACAGAGTTGACGATAACAGAGTTGGCGATAAAAGAGTTGACGATAACAGATTTGGCGATAGCAGAGTTGACGATAACAGAGTTGACGATAACAGAGTTGACGATAACAGAGTTGGCGATAACAGAGTTGACGATAACAGAGTTGACGATAACAGAGTTGACGATAACAGAGTTGGCGATAACAGAGTTGGCGATAACAGAGTTGACGATAACAGAGTTGACGATAACAGAGTTGGCGATAACAGAGTTGGCGAGTTGACGATAACAGAGTTGACGATAACAGAGTTGACGATAACAGAGTTGACGATAACAGAGTTGAGGATAACGGAATTGGCGATAAAAGAGTTGACGATAACAGAGTTGGCGATAACAGAGTTGGCGATAACAGAGGTTGGCGATAAAAGAGTTGACGATAACAGAGTTGGCGATAACAGAGTTGGCGATAACAGAGTTGACGATAACAGAGTTGACGATAACAGAGTTGGCGATAAAAGAGTTGACGATAACAGAGTTGACGATAACAGAGTTGGCGATAACAGAGTTGGCGATAACAGAGTTGACGATAACAGAGTTGGCGATAAAAGAGTTGACGATAACAGAGTTGGCGATAACAGAGTTGACGATAACAGAGTTGGCGATAACAGAGTTGACGATAACAGAGTTGGCGATAAAAGAGTTGATGATAACAGAGTTGACGATAACAGAGTTGGCGATAAAAGAGTTGACGATAACAGAGTTGGCGATAACAGAGTTGGCGATAACAGAGTTGGCGATAACAGAGTTGGCGATAACAGAGTTGACGATAACAGAGTTAGCGATAAAAGAGTTGACGATAACAGATTTGGCGATA